>JAOVVF010000017.1:10873508-10938138 GCA_028565595.1 Duopalatinus emarginatus | reverse complement strand
CCCAAAATAAAAATACTCCAGTAAAGTACAGATACACAAAAAAACTACTTAAGTACAGTAACACATTACATTTACTTTGTTACTGTCCACCACTGTCCTTACATAACTAAATTAAACTAAGGCAGGAAAAATGAGAACTGTTTCAAGTCTGGATGGCTAAATGTGCAGCATATCTTTTGCTGACATCTGGCAAAAGTCTATGTCATCCACTATATGGATCTTAAGAAACATGTATTATGCCATATTTATTTATTTATTAATTTATTTATTTATTTATTTTGAGCATTCTAGTTGTTGCAGTAATGGCCTTTTTCAGGATACAAGTAACGCAGTAGTAGACTTACTGGACATAAAGACATGGATTAATAGGCTCTGTTTAGAGATGATTTTATTAAATTCTAGATATATTTTTGAGATATCAAAAAGATTACATGTTATTGCTTAAATGTGCCAAAACAATTCAAAAAAATTCAAGCTTTAATTTGCAAAGGTTGACAGTTAGAAATGACACACTGGTTTACATCTGATCATCTGACATTTAATTGTCATCTGGCAGTTGAATGTGACATTAAAAGCATGTTTATTCTGCAAGACATGTTTCTGTACTACATGATATGAACCAGTGAAGAAAGTAAGCTACTGCCTTTTTGAATTCTTCTACAGAGAGACTCACATTGCATTAATATGCAGTCTGGTAACTCTGAGCATCTCAGCAACTATCTGATTACAACCAGTCTGCAAAGGCTTTTTAAAGAGAGCCTTCTGAAATTCTCCAGAGATTGTATTAAAAAGAGATTTCATTACATGGTTTCTTTTGATTACTCCTCTTAAATGATTCAATTATCACTCCTGCTGGTTTCTGATGACTCTTTTGAGAACACATTGGAACAACAGCAAAACTCCTGAATGACATTAAAAATCTTTTAACATCAGAAATCAGAAAAGAGACTTGAAATGGAAATAAAAATAGGTATCTCCAAAGAAAAGAAATTAGACCTTTACTTTCACTTGGTAGTTTTCAAATATTATGTCAGTAGTGATGTAGATTAACATAAACCCATCAGGCAACACATCAGGCAAACAAAAAGAACAAAAACAAAGCATCTAAATAAGTTACACAATACATACTTACAAGCTTACAAGCATACTCTCTATTCTTTTGCATGAAATAGCATGCTACTTCATGTTACTTGTGATAACATACAGTAGTTTATAATGTGGGGATCTGATCCTGGGTTAAAGGACAACATTGACAATCATAAATATGTTGTGGGAACTTTTTTATTTTCTCTTTCACTTTGTATTCTATTATCTTTATTCTGTACCATTCACTGTTTTTCCTTACATCTCGAGACCAAATGCACCAAATCACTCGTAAATTCCACTGTATTATCAGGTCTTGAGATCAATTGCATATGACTGCATATGACAGGTGAACTGCTTCCTGCAAATCCTTCCAGAGATATCTTTGATATTCAAATACCCACATACAAAAAGGCCCTGCTCCGCCCCAGACCCCTGGTATATAATACTGTATGTTAAACTCTGTATACTAATAAGTACTGAGAAGAACTAAGTCCTGTAGCAGAGAAGACAAGAATAAACTACATCTTTCTGCACAATCTTCTTGTTCTCCTGACTTTTTATCTTTTTGCCAGGGAAAATTTCCCAACAATGCACACAAGCCTTTACACACAAACACATTTTAAATTGCATATTTCATGTGCACCTGCTTAAATATTTTAATTACATACAAATGCCAAATATTTGTCTAGAAACAACTGCAAATGTAAAACCCTTAAAGTACCTTAAACACTAAAAATAAGTTGGAAAGAAAAATCAAGTTGGACTTTAACTGTGACACTAAAGATAAAACAATGCTCTTTAAATGTGGACTCCCACAACCATTTTAACAAGCTTGAACTGTGCTGAGGTAGCCCATGTTTTTGTTCTTTGAACCAGTGTTTAATGGTGCTATTTGTCTCCTAGGCAAAAGCACCATTGATTTTTACACAAGGATGGAATCAGCATGGGCTGATGAGCAGGCATTTGTATTTTCACTACTTTAATTTTACAAAGGTAGACTATCATCTGGACACATCTAGCACTGTAATCTGTTTAAGAGTCATAAAGCTATGTTCTCCAGATTAGGGACATTGGCACAGATGGTGTGACCTTTTACTAATGTTGTCTGATCTGCCTGGTGCCTGTTTCTAACTATAATTCACAGCATAGCCTTATAATGGTGTCATCTTAATGGCATTTTGGTCTAATTTTTGTTAGTTATTATTGTGTCTGCCTCTATGTAATTATAACTTAGAAGTTAATATATTCATTATTCATTTTAGGTAGTATCACATTATAGACCAACCATTTAAAATCAACCAATGATGTGTAGTCTTTGGTATTTTTTTGTTAGCAAATGAACCAACAAATTATCTTTTTTTTTTACTCTTATTACTGTTTGTCTGAGGAACTGAAAAAACTTCAGCTTCAGCCTCCATTACAACCTCCACACACACCATATATACACACCCCCAAATGTGCTAAAGACACCCCCCCCCCCCAACTGCTGCTAACGCATGGACACTTTACATTCAGAAACTGTGAATACAATCATTTGATATGTGCAATACCAACTTGTTCCCTACTGACTGTAAAATATCTGTTAATTGTTTACACTATCCAAGTATGCTTCTTAATACACTATAAGGACAAAAGTATTTGGACACCTACACATTACATCTACAGGATCATTTATGAGGTCCTTTTCTAAATCCACAGCCCTCATTTTACAGAACCACTCTTGCATTTAGTGAGTTCATTATAACAACCCATTTCACAAATGTCTGTAAAAGCCTGCATGGCCTGATTTTATATTCCTGAAGGAAACACCTGAAATCGATGCTTAAGAGGGGTGTCCAAATACATTTGTCCATATAGTGTATAAATGTCTTTTTACCATCCATTTTTATAACAAAAAAAAAGTTTGCTAGAAACATGTACTAATATTGCAATTAGTTAATGCAGATTTAAACCTTCTAATAAACCTGTCATTTTTGGACTCAAGTATACATATACAAACCTGAGAATAAAAAGAAGCTTGAATTGTATTGCTTTGAGTAGTAGATTCCTCCACAAGTGGCCTACCAAGTTAAACATTTCAGGATAGAATCAGTCCTGTTCTCCTCTCCTAGTCTAACTGCTATTCTTAGTGATGTAAGAAAGGGATACACTTCACAAAAGATAAATGCAAAATGCTTACATTCCCTTCTTTTCTTCTTCATCTTCCTCTTCTTCCTCTTCTGTAGCTGCTCTGTATCTTAATTCACTTTTGATCTAACAAAATAATTACATCTAATTAAGCCAGTCAGACACATTATGACTTTACCTGTAAAGAATAAAAAAATAAAATAATTAAATAAATATGGATTAAGATATGGATATAGAGCTGATGATTATGCACCCACAGTTGAGACATGGTCTAACAAGTGGAACCATTTGTCCTAATGCTTAGGCATAATTAAATATAAAACCACTAGACCGTATCAATGACAGCAAGTAAGTACTGGCCAAGCTTTTTATTCTTTGAATATTTTGTTTGTTCCTTGGTGCAGAATAAATGGGTGCCCAGTGACATTATTGTTATCGTTTTATAATTTATTGCTGTAGCTGTTGTTTCTGAGAAATGTGATTTGAGGTCAGGGTTGATAGTGAAATGAGGTGGCCAGGTTTGTTTCAAGTGGCAGTTGCCAACCAGAGACACATACACTATATGGACAAAAGTCTTCAGACACCTACTCATTACACCTACAGGATCTTTTATGATGTCCCATTCTAAATCCATAGGCATCCTATTCCAGAACTCGCATTCAGTGAGCTTTTTATAATGACCCATTCTTTCACAAATGTTTGTAAGGTGTTTGTATGCATGGCTAGATGCCTGATTTTATACACCTGGGGGAATGGGACTGAAATAAACACTTGAATTCAATGATAAGGAGGAGTGTCTGAATACTTTTGTTCCTGGGAAAAAAAATATCAATGAAAAATAATAAGTATTTTTTTTTTTTTTGCATTTTTTTTTAATATTCTAACTGAAAAAAATAATGAAAAGATCAATAGGTTTTTTTCTTGTTTGAGTGAACAATTTTATATATTGTGCATTTTTGTAAATGTTTATAAAAGCCATTCATCATTCTGGAGGTCACTGTATGTGCTATATATATTGAACAAAAAAAAACAAAAAAAAACAGTGGCCTATTTTAAGTAAAAGAAACACAGACATCACAGCATCCATTCATTTAAAGCTTGTAAATAAGTCAGACATGATCTTTCCCATGTTGATATATTTAGCTTGTCGAGAAAGAAAACTGAATGACTGAACTGTGAATGATTTTGAAAAGCTATTGTAGAAGTAATTACTAGAAGTAATTACATTCCAGCAGAGCAAGCACTCAATAAGAACTCCCTGTGTAATTCACCACTGTACTTTTAGCCATTGTTCACTGATAATCACCAACATACAGTGGCTCTTAAAATGTTACAGAAGAACACATTTCCCTGACACACTACCTTTTTCTTATTCTCTTTTAACACATATTCTGGTTCCTCTCAATGTTTCTTCCTTTTGCGCACTCAAGAGCTCTCTGGGTTTTTTCTTGGCACCATTGGCCTCAGATGGCTCATTGGGGATCAAAACAGTAAATAAATAGATAGTAAAATAAATAAATAATAAATAAATAGTAAACATTATATCCTGACTTTATATTGTGTAAAGCTGCTTTAAGACAATGACTACTGTTAAAAGTGCTATATAAATAAAATTAAATTTAATGAAAATATATTTAAGTTTGATTTCTTTGACTGCATAATAAAGCATGTCCACTTTCTTTTTTTCTTTTTTTTATTTAACTTTTATTTCACCTGGTGTCATTAAGAACAACTTCTTATTTACATTGGCAGCCTAGCAAAAGAGACACAAAATGACAAAGACATTGCTGCAAGACTGTGTCCATCAGAGATGTAATTATTTTCTCATACCTGAGATGAAGTCTGCACTTTGGAGAGCTTGTACCTTATGAAGTAGGATTATACAGATTATGACATACATATTGATTAAGTCTAAGAGAGGGGGGAGAGTGAGAGGAGGTCTGCTGGTGCATATTAAACTTTGTTTCTTACCCGAGGAGAGCTGAGGACAGCCAAGTATATGTGCAGAATCTTTATGCATTTGCAAAGATCCAGCTCAAAATGCTCCAGAGCCGGTCAGGGCATAAGCAGTCAGGGTCAGTAAAGATGGATTCATGCAGAAATCCCAAACAGGCTGCATCTGTCCAATTTAACAACACACTAGAACAAAAAGTATTACATTACATACATGACATTTTTATATTTTTAAAAACAAAAAGACAATGTGCTTTTCAAACAAGACAGTGTTAACAATTACCCCAATTACCCCATTATTAGGTATTCTGTTGTGTCCCTTTTATTTTACTACAAATAATCAGAGAGTAAAAATGACCACAAACAAATGACTCGGTATATTAAATGTGTGTGTACGACACACATATGCACATTCTGTAAATCTCTTGTTAAATGCTTGTGTTAAATTTAGTGGATTTAAGGTTGTATATTGTATAAAAGGTTATATTATTTATAAATTATTAAAATTTTCTTGAAGGTTTGTGTGTATGATGTAATTGGAGGATAATGAATGTTTTTACAGCATGCCACTGGGGACCTGAGACACAGATGTTCCAATGCAGTCATTAAATGTTCACAGACAAACATTTCATTAATACTGCAATATCTAAACAGTTTACAAATAACCAAACTTCAAACTTTTTTTTAGCAGTTCAGCTGTGTAGCAGTAACATTTTAAATGCTTTGTTTTCCACAGAACATATTACAGTTTCTTAAAAATAGAAACCTGTGGATATATTCAGCCACCCCAAATTTGGTTAACTGTCAATTTGCATTAACACAGAGCACAGACATTTAAAGCACAGAGGGTTTGTCTCGACAATAGTTATGTAATGCCACAGAACTGAAAGACTGTATTGTCAAACAGAATTTGGACCTACATTATGTCATTTGTAGACTAAACTATGAGAAGCCAGAATATAGGGAATGTCAAATGTTTAGCATGGTAGATGTAGCTAATGATAATAATGCTTCATATAGCTACTTTTCTCAAAGCCACTGTTAGTGTGCTGTAGAAAGCATTTAAAGGTATGAAAAAAACTGTGTGTGCCAAACTGCTTAAGACTTAACTGTCTCACTTCATGACATCTTTATATTAAATTATCTGTAGATCAGGGCAACATTCCACATTGAAACCCCTGGCATTTCATCTGCAGTTAAAATCATGACAAATCAAGATAAATACTATATCAGGAATTTTTAGGACAAATATTTGACTTTGGATACTATAAATATCTATCTGTTATTTCATTATTATTATTATTATTTTTTTTGAACACACTGTGCTTTTGTTCCCGAAGTAATAGTGAATGACTTCATTTTTGTGAAAATTGTAAGATGTTGTTAAAATACTTTACTGGTTTAGCTGTATTGAAGTGTACAAAAATGTATTAAAGTATGAAGCCTTAACGTAATTTAATAACCACACAAATCATATTTGGATTTTGAAAGTGCTCCAAGTGATTTGATGTTCACTGAGCTAGAAGCAACATTAAATTTAGCCAAATCTAGTGGGTGTCAATATATAGAAGCACTATAGATCTATAAAAGTGCTATATGTATAGACCTGTTAAAAAGTCTTAGTCATCCTATGTTTGTTAAATACACAAAAAAATTGACAAAAATATTATCTTAGTGCAAATACACTGAAAAAAATGTTGCCAAAAAACTAAACATATATGATGTGTTTAGTTATAGTTAAATTTACAATATAGTTAAAAGCTTGTACGAAATTATAGGATATAGGAATGTAGAAATGTAAAGTTTCTGAATTTTAATTGTTAAGCACTGCTATACGAAAGAAAAACAGGACAGAAATTTTAACATGATCGCAAATTAGCTGCCAGCTGTTTACTGAGATTGCTAAGAAGTAAATTAGGGATATAAAAGAGCACATTGTTCGTACAGGCATATGACAGCAACGTAACATTTTTGGGTAGAAGCTTATATCTGTGATCTGTAAGAAGTCAAATAGATTTATCTCTGGGTTTGTTCCTTAATTTCCTAATTCCTTAACACGTATAAAATATGATGTCAACAAAGCAGCTTTGATAGCTAAAGCAGCAAAAACAGAGACAGATGTACAAAGAGCCTGACGCATCAGAAGAATGCTTAGTAGATATAGCTCAGTCTGTGAATATAAAGATAAAGTAAAGATAATGCTCAGACCACGCGTGGTCTGTCTTTATTTCACAAATACCTCTGAGGTTTAAGTACTGTGCTTGCATTTCCGATTTATTCACTATAATTGTAATGGTGGTATTTTACACTCTATGTCTGCAAAAGCTCTCAAAGGTGACCTTCAGTGATATTTGTCAGATATATAAGAATACTTGCAAAGTGCCTTCTAGCAAGCTGAAGAAAGCTTTATATGTATATCTACATAAGCAAGACCTAACAAAACTGAACACCAGAGTGGATTACTATAGCAATACAGCATCTTATGTTAGTCCACACAATTCATTGTTAGTCCATAGAGTTCACTGGTTATCTGATTTGCTGTAAAATATCTGCTTATTGCTACCTTCATATGTTTACTTACCTTCGTCTTCTGAGATCACAGTAGACTGAGGTGCGGTAAAAGTATTAAGTGTTACGTCTTGAAGATGCTATGAACGTAGCAGAGGGACTCAGTAGTTTTTCTTCTTGTTTTTAAAAATGTTTTTGTTAAATGTCTTAAAGCAGACATTCGTTGTGATGTGATGTTAGGAAAACCTGAAGGACAAGTTGTTGTTACAAAGAATTTAACTACAGTTAGGACCAATGCATTTCAACATTAAAATGCATAAAAGCACTAAATGCCAGTTCAGTGAAAGTTAAATATATATATATATATATATATATATTTATATATTTATATATTTATATATTTATTTTGCTAGGGAAATAGTTCAAGAAGATGACAATATAGTTTGATGCTCAGTGAAAGAGCATAATAATGCACCAATAGTGCACCCCAGTAATGTACAATAAAGCTTGACAATAACTTCAACAGCCTGTTTGTGATGAGAAACACAGAACAGACATGCACTGAATCTCAAAGGCTTGACAAAAGCAGACATCAAGATAAATTCATTCAAAGTTAACAGTTGCGAGAACAATCCTGTATGTTAAAAAAAGAAACAAAGGTGAGAAGAGGAGTAGTCATCTGTTTTACTATCTTCACTTTCTCAGTATAGAGTTTTCAGAGTGGTAACAATCTCAGCAATTCTGTGACGTCTGAACACACAAAGCATCCTGGTTTTACTGCAAATGACTTGAACTCTGAGATATTCATGAGAAAATGACACTATATGAATTGTCAATTACGTCAAAGATAATGATTCCTTGCATTCTGAAGAAAGCTTCTTACAATGTGTGTCGGCTTACACAAAGGCAAAAGCCAAGACTGACTTACCCAGACAGGCTGCTTCCAGACAATCCTCTTTTCACAAAAGTTGGATAGACTTGAGCTCAAACTTATTTATGGCAATGAGATAAATAACAGTGCCATATTCACTTACTGTTCTATAAGAGCAGTAGACCTTCAATTTACTTTAGTAAAAAGGATGAGAACTTTATTGCTGCTGAGTTTGAACTGCAATGGCAGTATAGCAATCAAAAATTGAAAGCATACTTATGCAACAAGTGAACGCAGTGGCCTTCTTTAGGGGGTTCATATTTTGAAGGTACATGAAAAAAGTCAGACTTGTGAGGATTATTTTTTTTTTAAGTCTATGCTAAAGCAGCAGAGAATTACTAATGAATGCTTACAAAAACTGCTATATGACATAGAAGTTATAACACACAATAGATCCCTTACCACCAATACAAAAATATATACAAACCCCTTTATCCCCCTCAGGCACATGAAGGGCATGGTACGGCCTAATTTGCTGGAGCTGAGACTTTGCCCATACAGGAAGGGACTGCCCCAATGCTCAGACCAGGTAACTCAAGACAAAGAAACAAATGCTTAGTAACAAACAAATGAATTGCATAACCTTACAGTGTTAAAATGTGTGCACCCATGTAAAACATTTTAAGGCTAATTTAAGTCAATAAACTAACAAAGCAAATAAATCAAACTCAAAGTGTTGTGTGGACTACTTGAGTACAATAGTGTGACTGCAAATGATAAAGTGTAGAACAAACTAATAATGCACCAAAGCAAATTAATACTGTGTGTGTAGAATGAGGGCATCCAACCTGTCAACCTGATCAGGTTGGCATTGAAGGTGGTATAATGTCAGTCATTCAGTCATTATTGTATCCACATAATCCGTCAGGGTCACGGTTTATCTAAAGCCCATCCAGACTCAGTGGGCACATGGCAGAAACACCCCCTGGACAAGGTACCAATTTTTCACAGGGTACCACACACATGCCTATTTAATTACACCTAGGGGCAATTTAGCGCATAAAATAAACTAACTTTATTTTCTTGAGAAAATGACATGAATAATTTGAGATAGAAAACAACTTTTTCCCCCGTGACAGAATAATATTGCCCTGTGCTTTGCTTTTTTAAGTGTTACAGATTACAGAAAAAGATTAAAAAAAAAAAAAAAAATCAGCATAATCTTTATAATTCTGATCACCAGATCTGGGCATGAATAAAGGATATGCCTGATTTGTTTTGTGTTTTCCAATCCCTCTGGCATCTACAAACTGACAAAAGTGGTATTGTTATTCCTAAAAACAAACAAAATATATCACTGCTAATAAGATCATTTTTATGCAAGTGCTAACATTACATTGCTTTGTTTTACTACCACACACACCCCCACACACTGCCATCAAAAACCAATCCAATATGTGAACATTATTAAGATCTCGATAGAATTATGGCATTATCTTGTGAAAACAAGATTTTGTTATTTTGTTATAATGACGTAAGTTTAGCAAAAAGCAGGCATAACCTTATAACCTGCCTGATAACCTTATATTTTTACTGGTATTGTAGTCCATCCAGCTCAAGGTTCAGTGTGTTATACATTTTGAGATGCTTTTCTTCTAACCACAATTGTACGCAGTGGTCTGAGTTACTGTTGACTTCTCTAATCAAAAAGGTGTTTCTTTCCCCAAAACTGCTGCTCATTGGATTTTATTACATTATTGCACAACTCTGCATAAATTCTAAAAAACAGATATGTGTGGAAATTCCAGCTATATAAATACTCAAACCAGCCCATCTGGTAGCAACTAACATGCCACAGTGTAAATCACCACCATAATTTTTCCCCATACCAATTATTGATGTAAACCTTACCATTTGGTGTTGCTCTGTATCTGTATGCTTTTTATGCATTGTACTGGTACTACAGGTTTGGCTGATTTAGTAATTGCATGAGTAGGTGTATGTGCGTTTCTAATAAAGTGCTGACATACAAAACAACTTTGCAATGCATTTATTCACTGCAAAAAGCCTTTAATTCTTAGATGATCTATGATACCTATGTTTTTGGTACAAAGAGTATAGCATATATCTTCCAGCCAGGTAAAAAAGAAAAAAAAAGGGAAAAAAAACATGATTATTGCAAGTGACATTTTGAAATTGTGAAAAATGCAATTACCAAAGAATGCCATGTTCCACGTAAATGTCACCACAAATCACTAACACCAGCCTGCCATTCATTTCAGCCCACCATTCATACACTACCTTACTACCATCCATTTACTGTTAAATGTCACCTCATGCAATGTTTTTCATTGTGTAGAATTGACAGTGACCCATTTTCTATAGCCATGTAAATTCAAATAAGTTAATAAAACCCATAAATAAATTAGGGCAAGTGTTTGCTTTAAATTGTTTACATAAAGTAACCTCAAATGTATACAAAATTAAAATTTTTTGATTACATGCTACATGATCCTTTTGAATTATATTATGTTAAATTAAAAATGTTTATTAAAGCAATTTTTTTTCAACCACAAGGTTGTTATTTACCTTGTGGGATTAACAGAGGGTATCATTAAGGTTAACTTTAGAATCTATAATGTCTTCTATTAAACTTTTATTTTTAAACATCTTGCCCTCTGCCATTTAACATCATGCACTGTTAAAACATTAATGATAAAAAAAAATAATAATCTTTAAAAAATGCATAAAATTAAATAGCAAAATTTTCTTTTAGCTGTCTGACTAAAATCTAAATAGGGCAACATGGCCTATATACAATACAAAATATTGTAATGTTGATAAAATTACAATAATACTACAAACTGTTCATGGACGCTTTATATCTACAACTCTAAAATGTAAATGCAAAACACTAAAAAGTAACAAATGCAGGATTTAAGCTATTTTATGTATCATCAAGTCATTCTTAAGAGTCTACAATAGGTCCAGACCAAGTAAATGTGAAACAATTTGTTCTATAGTGTCAGGACTACATTACCCATCAACCACCTTGGGAACCACAACATTTTATGTCCATTTTATTAAAGTAAACCTAATTAAAACATCTTATACTTGAGATTGTCCCCTTGCTTAAAAGCTGTGTTTGCTGGTCTTTACTCGTTTATTTCCATTGAACCAAGGTTTTTGAGTGGCAAAAGCGTAAATAGTTCAGGAGGGGACACAGATAGAAGTACAACAGTTAATATACCTAATAACAGTCTCTGTGTACTGATAAATATTGTTTGTGGCCTCTTCGAAAATGTTCCCATCTTGCACCGAATGATTCGGGGTGGGCTCTGGAAAAATTGTGATCCTGATGGTCTAAGAAGATAAGATAATGACTGACTGACATTTGTAATGTGCCACCACAAAGGTGTTACCTGGTGCTGTGTTGCCACCCTGTTAAAATTTTCGGATGGTGTCATTAGAACATACAGACACTGTAAGGAATAATAGATGGAATCCGGGAAATTCTCACTACCCTTTTCAGTTAGTAGGAGTTTAAGAGTATAAGTGGCCAAACGCTATTATGGTGTTTCTCTGTAGTGTTACATTTATGAACAGAATACAGTGTTTGTTTGTGGCTGTTTTGCTGCATATACAAAAAGGCTTTTTATATTTCTGCATGTATCTTTTAAATCAATACCAGCTTGGGATGATTCATCTCTGCCAGCAATAAACATCACATTAGATTAGCCTGAGGGTAAATAATAACTCTTCAAAGTCATCCACTGCAGTTTAAAAACTTACTGTTTGGGCTCTGTATCTCATAGGAATTAAGGGATTGTGTATTTGTAAAACTGTTATTAATACATGGTTTGATCAACATGAACATTCTGAAGTGTTAAGTAAAAAAAAATCTAATGTTCTCAAATACAGAACAACAACCAAGAGTGGCTGATTGTCTAGTCTAAACTCTCAAGGATCCCATTCACCACAAACACACTTGTACACTTCATTTCAAAAGTGCTCATTGGCTGTGATCCTCAGTGTGAGTGGTACTGCCTTGTGCAAACTCTGATCTGTCCAGCACTTTCGCAATAAGAGTGACGGAATAAACAAATAAATTAATTTCCATCTACAGGTGTCAAGAGTTGAGACTTCGTAATTTAAGGATTGCCGGTCTTCTTAATGTACTTTCACTCTCTGTCTCTCTCTCTCTGTGTGTGTGCATGTGTTTATTATATATATATATATATATATTAGAAATAACATAGAAATAACAATGTGGGTTTGTAGCTCCACATTATTTATGGATACAAGAAATAAGAAACACCATACACCTCCCACATCACTGCACCTCTGTGGAATACCAAAAGCCTGATTTGTATTGCTATTCTCTTAGTCATTCTACAACAGAATGTTCTCTGCGACCCTGCAAAGACATGCATCGGCAACAGTTCCTGCCGTATTATCACTTTTCCTATTGTATGTTTTGTTTTGTTTTATTCCCTGTGTTAAAAATCTATTTTACTGTATAATAAAAAGTTAATGGTATTACAAAGTACATTAAAGACCTCGGTAATCTCACATACTCTTCATTTCAGTACAGATAGCAACAAGTACACATTTGTATATTTGATATGATGCTTAAAGTAGAAAATTATACTCAGAGGATTTCTGATGAATAAACTATGTACTAGGAACTTGAAAAAAGCTGAGTACCCTAAATACTTTTCAACATTTAATAATGTTTTTATGTTAACAGTGCTTAATCTAATATTATACTAATGTGTTATAGTAAGCATTGTGTACTGTATTAAAATTTGAAGCATATTGAGCGTTTGAATGGATTAGTGAACCAAAGCACAAAACAACAGGCTAAAATGCTATCAGCCAACCCACACACAAATGACAAACAAACACCGTACCACTGTGGAGCCACCACCAATCCTTACATGTTTTTTTACAGTCTCTACCAGTTTTTCTGGCACTTCAGTGTATAGTCCTCCACTGTTACTAATGTAATGTTAAATAAATCTTTATAATTTTGTTGCACTTCATATATCTAATTCCTACTGTTAAGTATTGAATTAAATATTATGTTTATTATTAAATATTATGTTTATTTATTTAATATAATGTTTATTAATTTTGACTAATCTACCTAAGGTCTAAATGTAGACCCTTATACAGTAGTACAATATGAATGTTAATATTCCTCTAAGGCTTTCCATCTCACTTTTGCTGTATTGTAATTCCATTAGGTCTAACTAATATACAATAGATGGAAGCTAGTGAGGGTTGGTATTTAGTGGCCCCTGAGCTTTTTTAACAGAAATATTAAATCTCACACAGAATTTATTGTAAACTACTTGAAATAAGTAAATAGATGAAAACTCATTGATGTGTTGGAAGCAGGAAAAATGGGTAAGCATAACTATCTCAATCACTTTGACATGGGCAAATTTGTAATTGTCAGTTGACTATATGAAAGCATCTGCAAAATAGTAGGTCTTCTTGGGTGTTTACAGTATGTAGTGGTTCGTACATTTCAAATATAGACCAAGGCTGAGCAACCAGTGAACTGGCAGCTGGGTCTTTGGTGCTCAAGGTTGATTGATGTGCAGGTGGCAGGGTGGGGGACTAGTCTGGTCCACTCCCATAGAAAAGTATCTGTTGCTAACATTTTGGTACCAAATAACACAGCACACATTCAGAGGTCAGAGCATTTTTTTTTACTTTTTTATTGAATCATTAAGGTGTGTTAGGTGTGTGAACCTCTTAGTAACTGATTCATCGTGTGACACTGTTCTTTTAAAGAGACTGAGTTTCATATTAGAGTATGAAGACATACTCTAATGTGTACTAAGGACTATGCTGATTTGTATAGTACTTCAGTATATAGTATTTGTCTGCTTGGATACATACTATACACTGAAGTACTATACAAATCAGCATGGTTAAGATGTGAATGTCTTTTAAGGAATACTTAAAGAAATGCCAAATAATCATGACTATACTTAGGCTGTATGCTGTGACTTTAACAGAATTTTATTCTTAAGCAATGGCCTCTCGATTCTTTGTCTCTCCTTTGTCATTCAGTGTGATTCGCAGTGATATGAATGTCAAACATTGCTTCACATCGGGTCACCTATGTGAAACCCATTAATGCAAAGTCTTGACTGTGTATGGACTGTCCTGATGTTTATTTGTACTGGGGAAAGAAACAACCTATGATGCATTATGATTTGGCCACAATCAAAAACTTGCCATTATATACTTCTTGTCAAAGCTCTAAATTGTACAACGATATACTAAAGTGTGACATGGTGAACATAATTGTTTCTATAAGGTGTAACAGGTAATGGTCAAAGCAAATGCATAAACTTGTGTTCTGTAAAGGATGTAAGACAGTGGCAGGAGACTATATATATTTGTCCTGTTATTGACATTTGGTATATTAAATAGTCTGCAAGCATATAATAAAAACAAGCATATAATAATTTGCAAAAATGACATAATGTTAAACCAATCAAGACATTTCATTAAACAAACAGATGCAACTGGGCCTGTGAATTTAATCACAGTTGTAATATTTCACTGTGACAATAGCCAGGGTAAATTACACATGTACACACTGTGTTAGAAACCACCATTATAAAGAGCAGTCACTGAGGGACGTGTGTGAGGGGTAACCAGAGGGGCTGTGACTATAGAACAGAGTTCGGCACTAATGCGCTGGGCAGTTTTCACCACCCTCTGGAGTGATTTGTGGTCTGCAACAGGGCAACTGCCATATCACACCAAGATGCAGTTGGTTAGAATACTCTCGATGGTGCAGCAGTAGACGTTCTCCAGGATCTGGGGGGACAGATGGGCCTTTTTCAGTCTCCTCGGGAAGAAGAAGCGCTAGTGGGCCTTCTTAACCAGAGTTAATATTTTGAAGGTCCAAGGGAGGTTCTCAGAGATGTGGACACCGAGGAACTTAAAGCTGGCGCCTCGCTCAACCTCTGTCCCATTGTGTGGTCCACCTTTGATTCTCCTAAAAATCAAAGAATGATCTCCTTGGTCTTCTTGGTGTTGAGAGCCAGATTGTTGTTGGTGCACCACTCAGCCAGGTGCCGGATCTCTTCTCTGTAGGCTAACTCATCGTTGTTGCTAATGAGGCCAATCACCGTTGTATTGTTTGAAAACTTGACAATGGTAGCATGATGCCACAGCTTTATCCTCTCTCTTAATTTTCCTGCTAAAGAAATCCATCAGCACTCACTGCTCACTGCCCAATACATCCTTTAATCTTTGTACCTCTGACATCATTACCATCCTATAAACCTGTACATAAATAATGTTTACACACTTGAACATTTTGCTTTTAAACTGTACTGTTAATCTTACAGTTACTAGCTTGTTTGTATGGCAATTTAACAAACATTCATTGTGAAATGAATTGTTTAGCTCTCCTGCATGCATGTTGCCATAAATGCTTTTAATTTTAGATGATATTATAGCATATTAAACTGTCCATTTGGCTCCTTACATATTTTACACATGCCTTCTTCACAGCATGTGACTGAAAATGTCATGGCATAGATGTGTTTACAGTGACATTGTATTCTGTGACACCTTTCGAGAAGATTTGTACATACAGTATGTACAGTACAACATCTGAAAATGTGGACTACATCTGAAAAAGTGACTAGGCTTCAGTGCAGTCATTTACAATATGTGCTTACAATAGGATGTAGTGGAACATGGGCTTCAGTACAGGTCCTCACACTCACACACTCAGTCATTGCATGCCACAGATATTTTCAGTATTGGCATACTGTCAGCTACCACTAATGGTGATTGAGCCATAACATTCATACTAATCTAATCACGTGCACAGGTTACCTTTCCAGATATTCAACTGTTGTGCAAGTTTTTGGGTTTGGCTTTTGAGTCATAGTCACAGATCAGTGCAGGACCTGGAAAAGAGTTACACTGTTACCACTGGAAAAGAAATGACACATTGTTGGGGAAAAAACCCAAGCAGTAACTTACAGACAGGCAGATAGATATATTCAGTAACCCAGAGAGCTCATTATCATTGGTAAGTTTCATAAGCAAAAACTAGCTCTGTCTAATGCAGCCAGAAGTAAAACCGTCAACATTATTAAAAGCAATGGATCATCATGTTAATAAGCTGAACAGAAATTGGAGTGTGGGTGTATGGGTTTCAAGAGACACATATTTTGTGTGAATCCTTTACATAGAGTTCTCTTTTTTCATACAGCATTAAAAATGTCAGATGATATTCTAAATTTCATTTATGCACATCCATAAAAGGAAATGAGATTTAATAACATTAACAATAACAATAAAATGATATATAAAGCTCAGGGGGGCTATATAAAGTGCTAGGGAAGTCTGAGGATGTCCCACATTTTAGTATGATAGGGGAATTTAAATTAGTTTGAATTATAATTTCTTGTAATAGCTTCGCCATACTTATTTCACAGGCATGCATTCAGTGGTAGAAAGCAGCAAGGATGTAGGTTATTAACACAAGAAAATTGTGTGTGTGTGTGTGGGGGGGGGGAATTCATGGGTTGAACACTTCAAAAAAACAGAAACAACAACAGAACTTTGGTTGATTAGTTTCTATTTGAAAAAGTTAGGCACCATATCAAGACTATTTAATAAGTTTAAGTTTCAACTAATTTAATGATCAGCTTTTATTATAAGACATGTCCATCATGTTTAATCACCAAACATTTCTGGATGCCCCACACAATTTTTGAGTTTCCTTTTATACTTTCTTGTACCACAACTGCTTTTCTCAAGAGCTGGTCCAGCTTTATTTCAGAAATGTAACAGTAGTATGATAAGCCTTTTTTTTATAGCTTGCTTGTTATAGACAGGGCTGTCAGCTATTGTATCTCATGGACTAAACAATGGAGCATATTAACAGATATCAGTATTTAGCTAGCTAGCTACAGAATTCTATACAAAGACTATGTCAGTCATATATACTTTATATGAGATTACAGTCTTAGCTGGCTATGAATGAGCCAAAGGCAAAGGTGATTAGAACAGAAATAGGCAATTTAGTCTAGGATTTGTGGGAAACAATTACAGAAAAATCTATGACCTTGGTTAACAGGTTCTGGGTGGTATCATGTTCTAAGAGGTTACAATAACATGCTATAACATGCCAGAATCAACAACATCAGCTCACACATGAAAGTGAAGTATAGCACAAAAATGCATCATTAAATGCAGAATTCTCTGGTTAGTGCAACACAGTCTCCACCTAGTGGGACAAATACAAATTCAGTGAATACATTCATGCGTGAGTTTCTTTTTACAAATATTGCCCAAACCTGCATGCCCAAGCAACATTAGTAGAAGCAAAGGTCTCAGTAATCTTAATCCTATGTTTAGAGTTATTTAAGCAGTCCCTTAAAGGCTGGGCTGGGCCTCTGTGAACTGAGAGAGCAAGTGAGCTAACAACTCATCGACTCATTTATACTTTATATTTTATATTATTTATAATTTATAGTTATAAATATGTATATGTGCATACTTTGTCGTAGCAATGCTTCTTGGCAATAAATAGCATTGGAAAACATGTTAATTTCCCTGTTAAATGGTGCCACAACATGCATTTGTGGGATGAGCTGTAGAGCTGAGTATGTGGGTTGTGCCTATGAAACAATTTATTCATTTAACAAACAGCTGGATCGTAGGGTCAAAGTGTGGAAAATGTCCTTACTTTTTGTGCTATGTATGTATAGGCGGTAAAACATAATGGATGGGCATGTTGATAGTCATATTTTTGATTACAGCAGAGCTAATGACGCTGGCTTAAATTGATATATGAGGTAAATAAATAAATAATAAATAAAACTTAAAACCTAAAAACTGAAAAATACACTTGTGAATTTAAATTGTGATTAATTTTAACAAACCCCCTTAATTAAATTAGAATTACATTGATACAAAACTTTAGTACAACTTTAAATCAAAGCTGACAAAAGTAACTAGACACAGTCTTAGAATATAATAGTCAAAGTGGAAATCTGAAAAAGTTAGATATTTTATCTTTTAAAAGAACAAAATAATACTAGATCTGAAAAAAGAAAAGAAAAAATGTACACCACTGAAGATTAAAATATTTATTACTGCATATACAGATTATAAACACATATTGACTCATAAAATTAATACAGCACCGTCTAGGTCTGTTTTTTTTTCTTCCTTAATCTAGGTGTAATCCAGGTGAGATCAGACACACATATCAGCAGATTAAAATGAAATACATACAGTAGTACAGTGTGTATGACTTTCTGTACATAATTACATAATGTCATTTACTGTAGCCTACCTAGGCATGGCTCAGTAGGAGTAGGAGTAGGAAGAAGACTCATAACACAGAAGGCCCGCCACCACCACCACCTTTTACACAGGCAGAAGAGCTGGCTCTATAGATGACCAGTGACCAGCCTATAACTGAATTCCTGGAGAAAGCTCATCAGAGCCAACAACCCCCCAAATGCCTTAAATTGTCTTTGATCCATATTGTTAAAAAGCAAGTGGGTGAAAGTGAGGGAATATAGCAATAAATCAGAGATGTAGTGATTGGTCAGATATAGATAGAGGTGAGAATCCTCTTCAGTATGTATCTGGGTTATGGCAGGGTGTCTCTCTCCACCTGGAAATATTGTACAATACCACACATGCCATTATATGTTACAAGCCCTCTGTGGGTGACATTGAGCCCCTGAAGTCATCGGAACCTGGCCTTGAGGTCATTTAAACCCAGACACTTATTCTGCAGTGGGCCAGGTTGTAGCATGACTATGGTTCAGGGTCAGACTACACTCATAGCAAAAGTGCAACAGGCCTCTATATCCTGATCAAATTTGGTGTATAGTGTAGACTCCTGAAAAATCCTTGAATCTGGCCATTAAGCTTCTGCATTTCTGATGATGTGAGAAGCTTCACAAATGATCTCAGTTGAGGAGAACAGTGAATTCCATTAATGCTATGGACAGACTTTCATTTCATTTCATCTCATTTGTGTTCTGAAGGTGTAATTGGTATGTAGGTCAGACAATGACCATATGAAATCCTGAAAAATTTAATGATGTAATTTCTGTTTGATTTTCATTACAGGTTTGTTTTCACAAAACATCATAAAAATGTACATGATGTGTTTTACTTTGACTTTTCGGCAGGCTGACATACAGTCACCTTGTCGATATGTTTTATCATCCCGATATTTTTTATTATCCCAATATGTTTTATCATCCTAATATGTTTAATTATCTTGATATATTTTATCATCCTATTTTTTTATTATCCCGATATGTTAAATTATGGTAATATGTTTTATCATCCTGATATTTTTACAGTAAACAGTTTAATATTTTTACAGTTCAGTAAACCTGCCAGAAAGCAGGTTAGCTTCAGAGTGTAAGTTGCTATACCTGACACCTAGTCTCTTTAATCCCAGCTTCTGGTATAGAAAACTCTGGGTTTTAGTGAACCTAGAGTTAACATACTCTGGGTTAGTCACTTAACCTGCTTTCTGGAATACCCCACAACACAACATTGCCTAAAGGCACTACAAATACTGAAAACACATGCAAGAAGACTCACAACACAATGGAAGTGTTTCCGAGGGACACTGAAAGTGGACGTAATCACTATCTCTCCAAAACTAAAATAGTAATTACCAAAAAAACACATTTGAAATCAAAATTGTATAACATGTTCGCCTGGCTACTACGCATACACATAACGGGAGCCAAGCCTTTACAACACCTTTCTGCTTTAAGGGCGTTTCCATGACAATGAGAGATGTTTGATGCAATATCAACGTTATATATATTTATAAAATATTAAACTACTACTACCACTACTACTACTACTACTACTAATAATAATAATAATAATAATAATAATAATAATAATAATAATAATAATAGGAATAAAACAATAAAATTATGTAAAACCTTCTTGTACAATACCGTCCTAGCAACATGTATTGGAAACCAGTTAAAGCTGTCGAAGCTTCACTAATCTACATGTATACTATGCCCATTTTCCCCCTTTGACACCTTTACAAAATGCTGAGTGGTTCTTTCTATTGACGGGCAGAACTTATGTGAAGCAGTCACCATCTTGGCGTCACAGGTTTCACCATTAATTTTTCATAGAGTGGTATAACTCTATAGTATAAGATCTCTGCTTTCATCTGTTTTATCTGTTTATTAATGAAGATACAGTCGGTTTATTGGCCAGTTTCTCATGTTCATATTTAATTCCTCCTCAGTAATCCTGAATCTTCGTCAATGAACAGATATAGTTAACTTAACTACTTTCAACCACTCAGTGTCCCGTTGTAAGGTGGTGAGAAATATGAACATGACAAACCGACTTTATCTTTATTATTAAACAGATACAACTTACTTTAACTACTCACTCTGCACTTTTCAATATTATATAATCAAACAGTTCCATCCATTTTCAGTGTCCCCCACAAACACTTCCGTTGTGGTTTGTGTCTTTTGGCTTGTGTTTTCAGTGTTTGTAGAGTGTTCTGTTAACGTTGTGCAGGTTTTATCATTCTGATTCTTGTGTGTTCAGTATTTGCAGCATGTTTTTAACTTGCAGTGCGATTTCTCGGCCACCCTACACAAGCAATATTTGCCAGTTATTCCTGCAGCTGTGCAGGTGTGTGCTGAATACTATTTAACATGAGTTTGAATGTAATTTGTTATTCTGAACACAGCCACATTCAATTATACGTGGGTGTGCATATTAATGCAACCACGTTATTTTAGATTTTTAAATTTCTTTTTCCTCTCCAAAGGATTTCAGTTTGTTTTTTAGTTGGATTGCACAGATTGGATTGAATAGTTGGATTACATGTCAATAAATCTAAAATAATTTATCTTGGCTGATTTTTTTTGTGTAGACTTTATATATCCACCTTACTTGGTCTAAGCTGCTTAGCTGCTTTTTTTAAGGGCCTGTATATTTTTAATGATTCATTTAATTGTCGTCATAATACTATGCAATGGCTGTAATACTATATATTACGTCATTACACAAACTTAAACAACAAAGGCTTTTGTTTTAGTTCATCACTCTGGAATTTTGAAAGGTTTATGTAAAATCCTAAAAAGGAGTGGTTTCCTTTTAGAAGGAGAAACTCATTTAATCCACAAAACATTACATATGATGGTTTAAATTTGCAAGATGTACAATTTAATATTATTGAATGAGTAATAAAAAAAATAAGTGTTTATGAAACAAAGTGAGACAATATATCTGTATTTTATATTCTGTTTCTACCTAATTATATTCCTTATTTCAGTGTGTGTGTGTGTGTGTGTGTGTGTGTGTGTGTGTGTGTGTGTGTGTGTAAGTGGATATAAAACTTATTTCGTTATAGTTTCGTTGCATGTGTCACCTTTCAGTCACTGCTACACGGAGTGGAACCTGTTACTGGGAGCCCCGCCCGCTTCAGTCGTGTATTTCGTAATGATGAGTGACGTAAGCCGCGTGTAGACTGCGTGCTGTTTAATACGCTAGTGTGCAGTATGTACGTCACATTTCACTGACGCTGTGTGAGCTTTACAGGACGATGTGGACACTGGTGCTGGTGCTGATCGGAGTTCTTTCCGCAGTCCTTTTACTCTGGACAAGGCGCACAAGGTGAGTGTGGGGCAAAATTTATTACCACTAAGTGCTGAGTCTGCTTTTTACTGAACTGCACAAGTTTACAGCGTCATGTCTAATTTAAGTAAGATGCAGTGTGTGTGCGCGCGCGCGCGCGAGAGAGAGAGAGAGAGAGAGAAAGAGAGATAGCGCGAGCCTTAGGTACCCATGACCCTGTTACCAGTTCACTAGTTGTCTCTGGATGACTTTTGGAAGGTCTTAACCACTGTATACTAGGAACACAACACAAGACCTGCTGTTTTAGAGATGCTCTGATCCAGTCATCTAGTTATCACAATCTGCTACTTATCATATTAACTCAGAGACTTCAATAGTTGGTTCTCGAAGTTGATTTGTTGGAAGCAGGAAAAACAGGCAAGTGTAAAGATCTGGGTGACTTTAACATGGGCGACTTTGTAATGGCTAGATGACCTCATCAGAGCATCTCCGAAAGTGGAGGACTTTTACGGTGGCTTTTATGGACGACTACCGTGGTTAGTACCTGACAAAACTGGTGCAAGGAAAGATAACTGGTAAAGGGTCATAGGCGCCTAAGGCTCAGTGAGGTACTTGAGGGTGAAGCCTAGCCCATTTGGTTTGATTCCACAAAATATCCACAGAAGGATCTGTTGCCAGATACCACAGTACAACTTCAAAGCTCTTGTTGAGCCCATGCCTCGACAAGTCACAACTTTTTTGGCTGCTGTTTCGGCAAGTGGTGTTATTATTATTGATCGACCAGTGTGTGTGTGTGTGTGTGTGTGTGTGTGTGTGTAAATATGACTGCCATTATAATGCTACTTATAGGCAATTGTATTTCAACTTGTTTGTTCTTTCTGAAGACAAAGAAATGAGCCCCCACTGGATAAAGGCAGAGTTCCTTGGCTTGGTCATGCCCTTGAGTTTGGGAAAGATGCTGCCAAGTTCTTAACAAAGATGAAAGATAAGCATGGAGACATTTTTACGGTAAGTTTCCGCCAGTTATTTTCATCATTCATCATTCTACATGGGAGAGAGTGAACAAATCCATATGTCTATAACAACTTCAGACTTTATGTAGAGCACATTATAATATATAACTCTTAGTAATGCATTCTTCTGGTGCAAATGTAACACTGCAATCTATGGTACAGAAAAAGGATTCAGTAACTTTTTATAGTGTGAGAACTTTTTTTTACTTTATCTGGTTAAATAGAAGGATCAAATTACATCTCAAACTCAACCAACTTTTCAGGTTTTTTTACTGTCAGTTCCATTGCAGTAATTATCCTGTTGCGTGGTTGTTATAGAAAGCGTGAATGCTAAGCAGCGTGTCAGCTGCATTGCCAGAATATGACATCATATAGTTTCTGAAACTGACTACACATAAAAATAGTAGCTTGCTGTGTTTTTGTGATGTGTCACTCTCTCGGTGTGATTACTCAAGAAACGTTTTACACTGGAAGTTTTTTTTCCAACTGACTATATTGATTTGATTTGCAGGTGTGTGTGGCTGGTCATTATGTGACTGTCCTTCTGGATTCCAATTGCTATGATGCTGTACTTGCAGACACACAGTCTCTTAGTCTGACTCGCTACAGTCAGATGTTAATGGACAGAATCTTCAACCTTCAGTTGCCTAATCATGACCCAGTTTCTGAGAGGAAATGTATGAACAAGTAGGTGTTTGAGTCTCCACTTACATAACATTACCTAATGCACGTTTTAACCCAGTCTGAACCTGTACAAATTTTACTAAAACTTATTATTTTTTATATTGTTTATTAAAATGAACAGTGTTTGGATTACAAAATTACAAAAGATGTTGCACCTGAGTAACTGTGTAACTGACAAGCTTGCATTTTTTTTTGCAACATAATATTAGTTAATGAGGTTATAACCATGTGTTTTTTTTTTCCAAAGATACTTTAATGGGCCCAATCTGTCTCGACTCTGCAGCTCAATGCAGAACAACCTCCAATTCCTGATGGTATCTGCAAATTCACTGAATCCAACAGAATGGAAAAATGACAAACTATTTGACTTCTGTTACAGCTTGCTTTTCAAGTATGTGTTCAAAAAGACTGTTACGCAATCAAGGCATAAGTGTGAGAACCTAAATTTTCTGCCACCAAACAAGTATAATAATTGTGCTGCACACACTCATACTTGCAGAAACCCTGAGTGTTAGCTTAAGAATTTGCAGGGTGTGTGTTGGCTGGCTTACGTACTGGGCTATTTTAGGTCACCAGACCATTACAGATGAGAACTGCTAAATGGGAAACAGTAAATGCATTCTTTGTGGTTTCATCTGCATGTGATCTGATGTTTTGTCTGTTTCTCCCTCTCTGTTTAGGGCCGGTTATCATACACTGTTCAGCACAGAGAATAATAACAGTGCTGAACTCACTGAGGTCTATGAGGCGTTTCGGCAGTTTGACAAGATTTTACCAAAACTGGCCCGACGTTCTGCACACAAAGGTATTTTGAAAAAGGATAACAAAGCACATAGAACTCATAATTATTTTACAAAAGAAGAAAAAAAAAAATGAAACTTCACCTTTGTTCATGTGTCTGTGTGTACATGTGAATGCATGTTAGGTGATTTGAAAGTTGCTAGCTCAGCACGAAAGCGGCTATGGGAACTGCTGTGTCCAAACTGGTTTTTCACGGGAACAGGGACCCAGTCGTGGATTCAGACCTACTTACAGCACCTACAAGAGCAGGGCTTAGATACACAGACCCAACGGCGAGCCATGCTTCTACAGCTATGGGTTACACAGGTAAGAAGCATCAATGCAGGGTTGCAAACATAATGCATATGCACACAACCAGTTTTCCCTAGTCTCTCTCTTTTATCTGTTTAACACTGAAACAATCAGTGTAGTTACAGAAGAGATGTGTAGGAAAAAAGGGTCAATTCTTTGCCTTAAGCATGCCTGTGTGTGTATATGTATGTATCTATGTATGTGTGAATATGTAATGTGTGTGTGTGTGTGTGAGAGAGAGAGAGAGAGAGAGAGAGAGAAAGAGGGAGAAAGGGAGTAGAAAGTGAGAAAGAATGTGACGGTGTTGAACATGTGTGTATGTACAGTAAAATGTACACCTGACCTGCTCCTGCCCCCAACACACAGCGTTTAGTGTCAAATAATGACATGGGTACAAGAGATTCTTGTAAATAGCACATGATTAGACTTTAAAGCATTGGAACTTTTATGCAATAGAATTATTGCAAGAAATAAATATTTCACACAATGTTGAAAAGTTTGTTCTCCAACAACAGGAGAAACTGTTTATCTGCTAAAATGACTGACACTACTACAGGATATTTTGAATAAACACGTTTATTTAAAAATGTACTTACTTAATAAACAAATGACTTCCTGACAATATTTAACAAAATGCAATATATGCAAGTGCCATTCTTAAACTTTGCATGTGTGTTACTTGTGTTGTGGTCAGATGCAACCAACTATGTTGAGTCTGGTTTCTCTTAAGGTTTCTTTCACCTCAGAAAGGATTTCCTTGCTACTGTCACCTCTGGCTTGGGGATAAAATGTAAATAAATGTATAATCTAGATCTTATACCTCTATAAAGCTGCTTTGAGACAATGTTCATTGTGAAAAGACTCTACAAAAACAAACTGAATTAATTAAATTGTATAGATAGAGCTTTAAAGTAGATGAACATAGAAATGGTTAAAGAACTGCATATATGAAGGAGAAAAAAAACATTCTGCATGGGGTGTTCTGAGTCTAAGCTTTACAGATATGACAAGAAGAGACTGTTTTTCTGTTTAGGGCAGGTGTCACAAAGTATTAATTGTACGAGTGCTGATAATTGTGAAACCTGCATGTTGTAGATAAGTATTGACCTACGTTTTTTTTTTACTAATACCATTTATGTTTAAGCTTGAACGATTCTTTTTAAAATATAATTTTGCTCATTTTCATAAAGGACGCCAATAATTCTCAAGGGCGTCATCTGTCTAGTCTGTTGAAAGATTCAGATATGTAGTTTGTATAATTTATTAATCACTAACATTGCCAGGTTCCACTGGGCCATTCCGAATAATAGTTGTAAATTGATCTACTGACAGTTTCAGTCTGACTGCTTGTGCTCGTTTTTGTTTACACACCCTGCAAAAGTGAATCATGTCACTTTGACATGGCTGAATGAGGAGAGGATTTTGCCCCAGTGATGATGTACATTAAAGTATATTTACACTTAAAACCCATATAAAGCAAGGTGTATCAATAAGTGGAAGTTTCCACAGATAAATGATTATTACAGACTGAATTAGAGGATTATTGTCATTACGTTAGAGAGAAAATTGCACTCTTATTAACCACTAATTACTAACCACAGGTTACATCCTTCATTAGGTGTGTCTATCAGTGTAGAATAACCTCCAAACTTCACACATTTACTGTGGCTTGACAGCAGCATCTTTCATAGATTATCTGACATTTATAATCACTGATAATCAGAAGATCATTTCCTGAGTAACTGACACCAGTGACAAGTGAGATGACAAAAAAAAAATGACACCTGCATTTATACAACGTTGTGCAAGTTAATTAGGACCAACTGTTCAAATGGCTTATCTTCAATCCTTTTTTTCAGCCTTAGGTCTTTTTTGAATTCAGTTTTTGGCCAAACATCACTGCTGACCATACAGACAAGCAACAAAAAGACATGTTTTTGGGGAAAGATGGTCTTTGGGGAAAATATGAGATGTGGTCATGAGTAGTATGATTAGTGACATTATTTGAGTAACAAGACATCATTTGTGACATTTGCATCTGCGTGTTAAGATGCTGCAGGAGAAAGCACTTACGCAACTAAATTGAGGAACAAATCGAGATTTTTTTACAAAATTTTGAAAAATGGAAAAGCAGTTAGTAAATGCGATGTTACAAAATGACTGATAAAAGTGTCTGTGTGTGTGTCTGTGTGTGTCTGTGTGTGTGTAGGGTAATGCAGGACCTGCTGCGTTCTGGTTGCTGGGCTTTTTGCTCACTCACCCAAAGGCTCTGAAAGCAGTGAAAGAGGAGCTGCGCAGTCTACAGCACCTCCCTCTGGACAAAAGAGAAGACACACCAGTGTTCAGTAAGTTTAACCAGATCAACACAGCTTGATCTGTACCCTTTTACTGCGAGATACTGTTCATTAATAATTGTTGAAGCTGTATTTTTTATATTTTGGTCATAAAATTTTGGTCATTTCTGAAACTTATATTACTTATATAATAATGTCTGCATCCTTTTATATCTATATAATAAATTTGTGTGTGCTATTTCAGACAGTGTTCTGAAGGAGACACTGCGCCTCAGAGCAGCTGCTCTCATCACTAGAGATGTAATGCAGGACAAGACAGTTAAATTAACCAGTGGCCAGGAATATGTTCTACGGCAGGGAGATCGCCTCTGTATATTCCCTTTCCTCAGTCCACAAATGGATCCTCAGATCCATCCTGAGCCAGAGGTAAGCTCAGTGCTCAGATATTTGAATTGATGTGTTCAAGGAGCTTAAAGTAATAAATTAATAAATAAAATAAATTTATCAGTATAGTATTTTCCATGTAATTTCATTCTGTCAGTTTACCATCCACGATGAAAGTCGACAGGATCAGTTTACAGGTTCTAGGCGTAGTACTATGTGAGGAATAACACCAGGATGATGTGATTTGGCACAACATGAAGAGGAGTGCCATTACCATCCCTCTCTCTCTCTCTATCTCCGTCTCTAAAAAAACACAGCTTGTGATTTTACAAAAATAATGCTTTGAGTAAAACTATGTTGCAGCAAGAACTGACATGCATGCTGGTATATCTATTGTCAGTTTAGGGTTTTGCAAAGCCTGCAGTTCCCATGGCCCCGATTGAAAACAAGCAAATTAGATACAAATAGATATATCATAATGTACTATTTCTAATTTCTACTGTTAAGATGATCATGAACAACTTACTTCCATTAGTCACTATTACTTTAAAAGTAATTGGGACAGCATGGTGGTGCAGTGGGGTGGTACCAATCCTGTTTCCCTGTGTCTGCGTGGGTTTCCTCCAGGAACACTGGTTTCCTTTCACAGTCCAAAAACACGTAATTCAGGTGAATTGGAGATAATAATGTCCATGTCTCAGGGGAGGGGACATTTCGCACATGTAGGAATTTTCATGCTTCAGCATTTCATGGGATGGTTTTACTCACTTTACACACTCGATCAATGAATTTTCTACTGTTCAATCCAGTGGGAGGATGGTAGATGATTTAATAATTAAATCAAATTTCTCAAACATTCCCAAAGGCCAAATCAGTTTTGGCCATAATAATTCTGACATATTACAACATTTAAATACCAGCATTACGTTTCTGTGATACTGACTGTTCTTTTTAAAATGCAGTCAGTTTTGTTCAGAATGATCAGAGATTTTTTGAAGAGCTGCGTTTGAGTCTGTGTTTCTGCTGTTGGTTCTTTCAGAAGTTCAAGTTTGACCGATTCCTAAATTCTGATGGAACAGTGAAGACCAAGTTCTGTAGGGAGGGGCAGCGGATGGATTATGGTTCCATGCCGTGGGGAGCAGGGAGCAATTTGTGTCCAGGCCGTGATTTTGCTGTTTGTTCTTTAAAAAGGTGAGTATTAACAAGGCACACTACCCATCAAGCCATGGGTTGAAAGCTAAAAGACAACTAAAATAATCAAAGCATCTCCAAATGTTATTTATACTTTTATTCCTTACCTTGTTTACAATGCTGTTCACTACACCTGTATGATTGTATGTTTGATTCTTCAACAGTTCGTGTGAAAATACATGAAAATGAATACACTAATCTAATCTATTCTTCTGTTCTTTTTTTTTTATTACTAGTAATCACTTAACTTCTTAACCCACTTTTTTTTAGGTTTGTGTTCATGATTCTAACCCAGTTTGACCTGGAGCTGAGTGACCGCAATGCACATATGCCACCAGTGGACCCAAAATGTTACGGGTTTGGAATGCTTCAACCGGATGGGGATTTGGAAATCCGCTATAAGCTCAAGAAATCTTAAATTAAGAAGATATAATATATTCCTTAAGTGATAGAATGACTTCTTACTCTTCTAAACCCTCTGGACTTATTATTTAGATGATCTGGCGAGGGGAGTGAGGTCAACTGCAATGTCTGACGCCTGAAGACTGTTTTTTTTTTTCTAAATAAAAAGCTGTATAATAAGCTGTTTACATTTCTCAACTTCTGTCCTCTGAGGCAGGGAGCAGATGGAGTGATTTGTGCTGGTTGGTACATCCAACAACAGAGCATGTCATGTCTTTACATGTGACATAATGCTAGCAGTTCTGGTGCTACCATAAAAAAACTATGCTGTGTAACATCACAGCAGATGCAAAATCTGAACAGCTTGTTGACTCTCATCTTCAGCCCACACAAAATTGTCTCCTTTAAAGTCGCTTTATTGTATATAGGAATCTGGGATTATTTCTTCTTTGCTGAATTTTGTACAATTTATTATTATTTTATTTAAATAAAACAGGTCATTACTGCTATGATTTGTCAGTGTTGTGTGCTTTTTCATATTTTAACTAAATGAATATTGCTGTGTTATAACTAGAATTGAGTATGCTGTCATTAAGCCATCCTTCAGCATTAGATTCACCAAGAAAAACCTCAAACCTGTTTATCAACCGCCCCCCATTGTGCCTTTATGGTTAAAAAAAAACCCTGGCTAAAATGCCCTCTAAAGTGGCAAAAAGAAGACCCATTTGTGCCCAATTGGCTGCCCTTCATGCGGCAAATAAATAACTGAGTGCCATCTTGGGTGCCATTTCTTGCAATAATAATGATGATGTACCCTCTAGAGCAAGAAAATTCTATAAAGTGTTTTAAGAAGTGCCCTTATACGGTTGCCTTTCAATAGAAAAGGATGCATTATTAAATGTCCTCTGTTGTGCCTCTCCTTGACAGTGCCCTTTCCAGTAGAGAAAATGGCATGCAAAGGGTGTTTCTTCATTAGAGAGAATATGGGTAAGTTTATATATATAGTGCCCTATAGGTGCCCCCACAATGGGATAAATTCAACATGCTCTCTGTAAAAAACTTGTGAAGTGGCCTTTCAGATGCCCTTCCGAGTGAGAAGAGATGATTCAGTGCCCTTGTAACACTCCCCCCCCCTTTTCCAAAGTTGGTGTCATGACAAGCAGTCTAGGGGTCCAATTAAATAATTTTGATAAGAACTTAAATGTACATCTTACTTTTAAAACACATTATACAGCTGCTAACAAACATAATACACATTGCAGTTAGGTAAATACCTAGCTATAAATTTTGATTTAATCTAATATATTGTTAGCTACTTAGCTACTTAGCTACTATCTTATTCTTTCCGCCAGATTTTCACTGCATAAATCATTCCACAGTGTCAACACCAGATTCTTCGGTACAATTATGTGATGTGTATTTTAGCCTTTAGGGTCATTTACACAAAAGGCCATAGGAACTTTAGGAGTTTGGGGTGAATTGCTTTTTCAATCAATGTAAAAGTGGGGTTAGCATTTAGCTATTATACCCTAAAATTATAGAATGCCAAGGAGGGAAAGAAATTAAAGACTATACAAAGGGGGCTGAAAAAAATTGTGCCAGAGGCTGCGACAGTGGGGGAGGAGAGACGGTTAAAGGTATGACTTCAGACAGCTAGATATGCACTGCCTTGTCTTATGTACTGACATTATTTATTAACAAACTGGTGCAACATAGTCATTTAATTTTTTTTTTAGCTCAGCTGATGTTTTACAGCTTTTGAAATGTCTGAGGCATTATACTAAAAAAATAAGTGTTTTGATCTGATGACAAACAGTCCAGTCTTGAAACTCCAGTTCATCACTCTCAGATTGATCAATCTATGTTAGAGAAAAAGACTACAAAACTCAACTGTAATAAATGAAAACCTGCACCTACAGAATGAGCATTGAAATCCAGCTCCATTAACATAAACACTGTGTCTGAATTCAGCACTATAGCATTCATTCACCTCCTGGAGGTGTCCATTCACTAATAGGTCATTTGTTGGGCACAACATCACCAGAAAAGGACGAGCCAGTGTGAAGATGCTGTGCGCCATTTTGCCCGAGGTCAGTGGGCCGTGGCGCAGGAGGGAGGAGGACGCCGAGTAGCCCACTGAAGGGTTAATCCCAGATCCAGCCTTCTTCACAGTAAAACCGCTGCCGCGAAATCAGTACAAGATTCACCACAGGACTTGTTGATTTATTTCTCTTCCTATTAAAAAACAACAACAACAGCGATTGGTAGAGATCAGATAAATATGCGCAGACTGGAAGATAGCGGTTCTCCGCATGGGCTTTATTTCATACTAGACATTGGAGTAAAGCAGTGACGCTCCTCCTGTTTTCCTTCTCATTTATGGGCTTTTCCATCATTCTCAGCCTCCAGCTACTGAGGTATGTTGTCTGATGAGTCTCTAGCTATTATTATTATTATTATTATTATTATTATTATTACATCCTCAAACATATGTACATATCAGATCTCTGCTATTTCTATTCTATCTTTGGCATTAGCCTACTTTATTATTAAGCACTGATTTCTATACACACTTTGTCTGGTTTCATCGACTTTCTGATTTCTTTCTGAATAATGTTATTTAAATCAAAGAGATTACACTTAGCCAGTGTGGTTTAAATTGATGCCTGGATGCCACACAAGACTGGATGCTGGATTATTTACATGAGCGACATCAACACAATTCACTCACACCGAGCATTATGTTTAATTAGACAAAAATCAGCGCAAACCGTGTACATTTATGTGTGTGGGTTTTTGTATCATTTCGTATAACGACCTCTCGGGTTTATATAGTCTGTCTATGAACCGCGCTGTGGCAGTGATGCGGCTGCGCGGCTGGACATCAGCCGTCAACTGTTTAAGCAACAAAACCGACCAGAACACAGTGAAGCAGAAATCCACCAGTCTTCCAGACCACTCAGGCTACCGAATAGCACCGAAAGCTGCTCAACACGTGTGTCCTGAGTAGCTGCCCTCTTTATATATACTTAAAGCCACAAGTTGTACACCACCTTCAGGAAAAACACCACTGCGTGTGTACTGTATATTCAGCACCGCGCCTATGACACTCACTCATCCTGAGATTGTCCATTCAGACGCGTAGTTAGTACCAGTACTGTGGGTCAAGTGCGTGTGTACTTCTGCTCGTTTGGGAAATCACTGACCATTGTGTTTTAATCGTGAAACTGTGTGATATATTTCTTGTTATTTCAGTGATGGAGGAACGCGGTTCCGACGTCGAGAGGTAACGCAGGTTCCGTGGGCCGCCTGGAGTAAACCATAAGCCTAGGAAACTGCGGCCGATTTAAAAGCAATGGACAGACCTTCCGCTATGATAAGTAAAACAGGCTCTCGGTCGGCAGCCTCTCTACCTCCGGAGCCGGTGGACATCATACGGAGCATGTCATGTTACCGGCGCGTGCGCCTGAATGTGGGCGGCCTGCCGCACGAGGTGCTTTGGCGCACGCTGGAGCGCCTGCCGCGCACGCGCCTCGGGAAGCTGCGCGCCTGCACGACACACGAGGCGCTGATGGATATTTGCGACGACTACAACCTGGACGACAACGAGTACTTCTTTGACCGGCACCCGGGCGCGTTTACGTCCATCCTGAACTTCTACCGCACGGGAAAGTTGCACATGATGGAGGAGATGTGCGCGCTGTCGTTCAGCCAGGAGCTGGACTACTGGGGCGTGGACGAGATCTACCTGGAGTCATGCTGTCAGGCGCGCTACCACCAAAAGAAGGAGCAGATGAATGAGGAGCTGCGGCGCGAGGCTGACACGCTGAAGGAGCGCGAGGGAGAGGAGCTGGATAACGCGTGCTGCTCGGAGAAGCGCAAGAAACTGTGGGACCTGCTGGAGAAGCCCGGCTCTTCTGTAGCAGCCAAGGTAGCTATGACTGTGGGAGTCTAGTGTATAGTAGAAGTGTGTGTGGAAATAAACATCACACTGATGCACAGATACATATATACATATACATACTCATACACACACACAGAGAGAGAGAGAGAGAGAGAGAGAGAGCAAACTACATTCAGAAGGATGAGCTTCTGTGACTATGGCTTATGCATGATTATCTCAGAACCCTTAATGTTTCGGTTATGAGATTTAATGTCATAGATGTTAACACTGACCAACTCCTACAGTGCCCCAATATGGCTAAAGTCCTGATAAGAATTAAGGATGAGTGTTTTTCTTTTCTGTCAAGCCATTTGCATCCAATAATGTCATTTCCTAATACCATTAGGCCTGATTCCCTGTCAAATCATGCTCTCTGCCAAGATAAAATCGCAACGTCCACATATCTGTTGGAGGGTTGGCACATTTATAACGTGGCAATTAGCTTAAAAGGGTAAATAAAAAAAAGTGCAGTTCTCATTACTGCTGTTGTAGAGGAAATCACATCAGAGTTAAGCTCTTTGGCAGCAGGATTAACTTATACTGTATTTGTTGAGAAAATACTAAGCAGAATCGGATTAGCATTTCACAGGAACCATCCCCACAGCCAGATACTTTAGTTCAATGGCTCCCAGGGTTGTCCTTTTTTCTACAGATTTTCTGGCACCTGTGGTCCTTAGGGATCAAGATAGTCTGTCCAACATAGCAAAACTGGATAAACCAAGGTCATTCTGTTACATGAAATATTACATGTCTTGCAGTCATACGACCTTGAAAATAGTGTGCGATTCCACACTGATTATTGACACACAGAAGAAAAAGACCAAAAATGAATATGTAAAATGAATAACACATTCAATGAGAAAGGCTGTGTGTAGTGAAAACACGGAAAACAATATACTCAATTGGGATAATGTATTTCATGCTGAATTTTAGGCAAATGTTTCCCTGAAAAGACAAAAGTTTTAAAATGTTCAGCCCTCCTAGGGTGTAGCTTTTACGATGGGGTAGCTATGTTAGTTGCCCAATGACAAAATACTATTCCACATCCACAGAAAAAAAATTTATGTAGCTGCTCAGTCTGTGCATGGCCTGTATAGGATCCTAATTGTAGAACAATGTCATACACCTATAAGCAAGATTGGCTAAATGTGGGTTATAAATTATGCGAAAAGGGTAAAAATGTGATATAATGTGATATAAGCTAGCAGAAAGCTTAAAAAAATCAAATCTTATGCTTCCAAATAATGAATATTAATATGTAAGAAGTAAAAAGGTATACTTACCTGGTTGACTGAGGTCAGCAGGGTAAGGGCATGTATGTTACCTGAACGTGCATGTCGTGATGAAATGTACTTCTGTTCCTTCCTTATCACACACTACATAGCATAATATTCATAATGAGATTAAATAAATATACTATTACACATGTGGACGGTTCTCTTCAGTCCACTGACCATGCTTAATTTAGAAAACATAAGGTACCAGAACACCAGGGGGGATGCAAGTCAATAAATGGACAGAGAGGAAGACGGAAGAAGTGTTCTGGAAATATAGGACACAACAGTGCTAGAAGCTTTTCATGTAATGCAGCCGCTGCTAAGTATTAGAAATACCAGTTTTTCTGGTACTTCAGTGTACTGGGTCTTACAAAAGTCCATTGTTTTTACATAAGACTTGCTTTAGCTGTCTCATCTAAATTACTGCATAATGCAGTCATGTAACTCAGTTTCACAATTTGCTCTGCTGATCTGTGGCAGTTAGGTATGCTTTTCAAATGCAAAAATACACATACAACACAAAGTGGAAATCTGTGAGTGGTGGGCCAGCAAATTAAAGAAAATAAATGCATCCTTTGCCTTTTTAGAATCAGAATTAGGTTTATTTGCCCCTAATTTGGTCCCAGTAGTTGGTGTCTCTCTAGGTACAGTAAAGAGGTAGTGTACATATAATTTAAACATAATATACAATGTACAACAATACAATGTACATACGGTGCAGGAGTGTTTAGTGCAAACAATAATATAAACAGCAATGTACAATATGTTTGGAAATTAATTGTTGTGGTTGTTATCAGTTGTTTAGGGCCTTTCTGGCCCTGCATATTTGTTACTTTTTCAGGAAATCTGCCTTTTTGTTCTGTTCAAATTGTGAGTACATGTGGATGATGATGTAAGGACCAGAGGTGCGTAGAGTAGCCAAAAATTAAGTAGTATTGTTACTGTAGTATAATATGACTCAAGTAAAAGTAAAAAGTAGTCACCCAAATCAATTACTTGAGTAAGAGTAAACAGTACTAAGTGAGAAAACTACTTAATTAGTTACTGAGTGACTGCTGAGTAACCTCTTTGTTTAATAATCAGGGCATCAAATAATATACCTAGATGCCCAAAAATATAAAACAGCAGTGAACAAATTCAGAGCTGGAGAATATCTCTTAATAGATAAAGCAGCTCTTTTATAGGAGTGTCTTTACCATGAATGGTACAACAAGTGGCGGTTCTGTGGCCAGAAATATTGATGAGAGAGGGCAACAGAGAATGGCTATACTGGTCAGAAAGACTACAACACACACGCACAACACACCGAACCTTTAGGTGGTTGGGCAACAACAGCAGAATACCACATAGGGTTCCACTTCTGTCTGCCAAGAACAAAAAGCTGTGGTCGCAGTAGGGTCAGAATTTGGCACCATTAGCATGAGTCCATGGGCCCAATCTGGCTTAAGTCAGCTGTCTGGGCTGGTGAAGGTGATGTAATGCTGGAAGGAGGAATGTTTTATTGACACATTTACTATCAATCAATCATTGCTTGTATACCAAAGTATTGTTGCTGACCATGTGCGTAACGTCATGGCCACACTTTACCCATCTTCTTATGGCTACTTCTAGCATGATAATGCACCATGTCACAAACATCTCAAACTGGTTTCTTGAACATGACAGTGAGTTCAGTCACTTTTAGCTATTCCTATACAGGGTGCCAAAAAGTCTGGTGTTGATTGTATTAGCATTGTATCGGAGTTATCGATAAACCAAGCAAACGTTCAGTATTGAACAGTCATGTAGGCCAGCTGCTTTCAATCACATTGGGAGGTTTAGTTTGACAATGTGCAGTATATGTTTAAATCGTTTTTTTTTTAAGTAGGTGATTCATCTCTGCAGGCATCTGTTGGTGATACACACACCAATATGTCAGGGTTGAATGAACACCTACAGTGTTCTTGTGAATCTCGATAGACCTAAAATATTCACGATGTTTCAATGCCGTGTATGTTCATTCAACACTAAAAGAGTTCAATCAACGCTGTACTATGCTTCTGTTGTTATAACTCCTCGTGACGCTCACCGCTTCTTCCAATGCCCTCCATGCACTCTGCATCACAATCTCCCTCCTTCCAGTCTTCTGCACCGCACCTTCAGCTAAATGTCAGGGAAATGTCACATTAATTATCCTCCATGAGACTCCATGTCCCATTCTGTTTTTTTCCTTTACCACCTCCTTTTTATCCTGTCCATATTCAGACCGGCTCTGTCTACATCTGTCCAATATCACATTTTGCTGCACGGCTCTACCGCACAATATGATTACAGCTGACCACAAGCCTATCTCTGCAAATTACTGTCTGCTCATATTTCACCATCACTCAAGTTTTTCTTCTGTGCATTTACAGTCTAGAAAATTACCGGACACTATTAAAAAGTTTTTGATACAAAGCAGCAGTTTTGTGGCTTTCATTGGGGCACATACTGTAGGATAATCTAAGACACCCTATTACACATGTATTTTACATATGAACGGAAATCACGGTTCGATTTCACCCCTTCTAGGCATGCTGAGTATAATATTTGACACACTGTATGGCCCAAATTATAAGGACAGCTGATCAATCACACCCATATGTGCTTGCTGGATATCCTAGAAGGATTTAACTATACTTTTAGGGTGTGTGTGAAACAAGACACAAGAACTTTTAATGACATCAGGCAGAGATGAGAGAGAGTGCAGATCTGTATTTCAGTTCATCCTAGGGATGTTCAGTGGGGTTGAGGTCAGGGCTACTGAAGTTCTTTCACACCACACTTGCCAAACCATTTCTTTATGGACACTGAAGCTACAGTTCAGTATAAGTAGCAATAGTAGTACATGCACTGGGCATAGCAGTGTCCCAGTGCCCCACTAGCACATACTGAAAACAAACCCCTCTTTAATTCCAGCTGGTCAATGTGTTCTGCACTCAAAGCTATGGGAGAAATGGAAGGCTGTGTCCCTGTGTGCTACCTTCAGAGACTTGTTTCTGAAAAAATGATTTTCTTATCTAATCTGTACTTACTACATCAATTAGGTTAAAAGATAAAACACTTTATCACATTAATTCTGTTACTGTCCAAATTATTATAGCATGTTGCAGATGTGAGTAGAAGTCTAAAAAGTCTGCAAAAGTAGAAACACTGAATTTAAGGGTGATGAGTTAAGCAGGTAGTAAATCATGATACACTCTATGGCCAAAATCATCTCACCTATATGTGGGTCTAACTCAAACTGTTGCCATAAAGTTGCTAGCGCAGACTTGTCTAGAATGATTTTGAATGCTGAACCATTAAGATTTCATTTAACTGGAACTAAGAGGCCCAAACATCCATCAGTGCACACAGTCCATGGTTAGCCACAGCTGTTGTGGAAAAACACAAGTGGCTTGCACAGAGCCTTAGACGCAATGCAATGAACAGCTTTGGGATGAATCGGAAGAGTCTATGTGCCATGACTCTTCAAGTGACAGCTGAATATGGCTGAATAGGCATATCCCCAAGGCTACTCTCCAATATCTAGTGGAAAGTAGAGTGAAGGTTATTGTAACAGCAGTGGTACTAATTCTGGGATGGGCTGCTCTGTTGTGGGATTTTATAGGGGTATAAGAAGATATACAAAACCCATGTCTGAGAACACATAAAACACATACTGTACAGTAGATCAACCATTATACCATCCACTACTAGTCTAACAGGTAAGCACACATTCTGTACTGAAAAGTAATATTTCTCCATTATTCAGATTTACTGCTAACATACAAATACATTTGACAAACACATTAAGAAACTAGTGGATGCCGTATGACAAAGTCAAACAATAACAGAGAGCACTCATTAATAGTTCCTATACCATACTTATATTGAGACAGAGATGCTGTAGGCTTGTGGTTAAGGAACCAGAAGGTCCCAGGTTCAAGCTTCTCATCTGCCAAGACTTAACTGAAGTGCTCTTGAGTTTCAAGTCTCCTAACCCCCAAGTACTCTTGCGGATGCTGCAAGAGCTGTGCTTACTAAGTGTATGTGTGTGTTTCACTGCACGGATGGGTTAAATGTGGAGGAAAATCATTTACGTATTGGTACTGTACTTTACTGAGGATAAGAATCACTCAGCATTTTGATACTGCTCTCTTTTGAGGGTGAGGTTTACTCAACCTTTTGATATTTTACTCTGTTAAGCATAATTGGAGTCACTTAAGAGTCTTGATACTTTACTGTCATGCTTTAATGGATGTTTTTTTGTTTTGGCACAAAACTGCTTTTCTTTTCTGGGCTGCTATAATGGAAGCAGATTGGTCTACTCTATCCTGCATATCTATCCACTTTTCTTTGAGTGATTTCAAACTGTTTTAGTCAGCTCTTATATATCCAGGCTGTATGCAGCAGTTTTTTTGTCTTCTTGGCCAACTCAGCACAATAAGTGACACAATCAGTCGTGGTGAAAATAATAAGGCTGTAAAATAGCCACAACATTTTAGGATTATTAGCAAGAATCATAGTAGAATAGCACTCAGCATCATTTAGCTCATTGTCACTGACAAGATGAGAATGGTAAACAGTATAAGCATGAAGGAGCGTGGACTTTTTAGTAGCAACCCAAATCACAGTCATTATGTGAAGGCATTGCTTTTGGTATTCAGCCAGGAAACAAGTAAACCAGCCTGGCTGTCCAGAATAAACTATTTTCCATGGTAATCATATATAAACTACAAGTGCAGTAGTTAAATGTTATGGTTAGAAATTAGAATGGTTAGAAATGGTTAAAATTTCATAGATGTTCTTTCTGTCTTTGTGTGGGTATCATCTGGGATCTCAAGCTTTCTTCCACTGTCCAAAAAAATGTTGCTTAGTGGCTGTGCTAAATTGCCCCTTTAGGTGTGTGTCTATGTGTGTGTGTGTGTGTGTATGTGTGTGATATGGTGTCCTGAGAATTTCCCTGCCTTGTCCCCAGTGTTACAAGTGTTAGACTTCAGATCCAGTGTAAACCTGGCCAGAATAAAGCAGCTACTGAACCTGAATGAATATTAAGCACTGTAAATAAGCACAGTTGGTTTACTTGATCCAGTCACTTAATACATAAAGTGGCTAGGCCTTTGGTGCAAAATATTACAGTGTTTTATGAATCATTAAATGTTTTGAGTCACCTCCAAGCACAAATGCTTCTGAAAGCCATGAGGCATATAATTGTACAATTAAGTCTAATCATTTTACTGCAGCACCTTATTTGTGTCAGTGGGTCAGTAAAGTGGCTTATATTTGCTTTTCAACAGGACTTGACTGAACATTGTAACGTTGTGGTGGTGAGTGTGCATTAAAACTCACTTACAGGGGAAGGACTTAATCACTGAGAATTCTTTTTATTAAACAGCCAGCATGAACAAAAACCAAAACACTGGGTACCAACCAAACATAACCAGGAACAGGGTAGGGTCCAAACAAAGGCCAGAGTCTGAACAGGGTAATCCACAGAGTCAGGTTTAACATGGTTAAAAAGTCTTTTGAGCTACGATGTGTATGCAGCATAGCCGGGCTTAAATAGTCTAATTGTCTAATTATCGAGGTGGTGCGACTCGGGTGCACGCCTTGAGTTACATGACTCCCTTGCACATCTGGAAAGTCCATAGGTGAGAAACATACTCAATAAAACCCGGTAGATACTGAGGTGCAGTGGCTAATATATTGCTGAATAAACCACCGAAATATGTTAGTAAATGGAAGGGCCTGGAAAAACATTTCAGACGTCACCATGACATTGGAAAACAGCCAAAAATGATAGAATATTGGGGTTTTGGCCATTTTTTCCAGTCTGTAATATTCTTTGCTATAGCTACTTTATAAATTCTTTCTTTCGTTATTTACCTACAGAGGTCACATTAAACAAATCGGGAGCTATTTTTACAAACATGGCAGTGAAAATAGTCTGACTAAAGATTATTTTACTTGTTAGCATGTTAGATATCTGTTTTTCTTACACAGTGAAAGTTATGTGTTAATAAAGTTGTCGTTTATATGCCATATTAAATATATCTATGATGTACATGTGCTGTCACTTGCACTGTAGAGATGATGGTTTTTTTACTTTGTGTTTGTCTGTATGTACAGCGTTGTGAATTACCCTCCCTCAGATAAACTAGAGATTCTAATAATTTATTTAGAGTGACATATTTCCCAAACCTTTTAGTTCTTTAGAGTATTTTGAGTATAGTAACTGGAGGGGCAGCAGTGGACTACAGAGGAATTGGTAGGCACTGGCAGAAGAAGTGTGCTGGTCAGACTAACAGAAAACAATAAGGACTGGAATAGCTTAGATAATCTTTTTTTTAATGTGGAGAGCTTTACGAGAGCACTTTTAAGTGTCACTGGATTTTTACCTGTAAACCAGAAACTTTCAACAACTATAAAAGTCAAAAGATTCAACAAATGTAGACCTTAGCTCACTACGAATATCAACCAGCTTTGTGCAGCCTGGAAGGCAGCTTGCTGAATTGGAAACAGGATCTGACCCTGTCTCACTGTGGAAATGATTTCAACACCTCACCAATAACAGAAAATACCATCTACCTCAACGCTGCTATAAATCAGCAGCTGGCTGATGACTCAGATGGGTTTTACTGCAGGTTTGAAAAGTTTACTCCTTGTGCTCAACAAAACAAGAAAGCTCCAGGCCCAGACAGGGTCTCACTCTAATGTCTGAAAGTATGTACCTGGCCTCCTGTCCAGATATTCAACAGTTTACTATAACCGAAAGTGGTCTGTATGTATAATTCTACTTATTCTACTACTTCTACTACTACCACTGAAGGCCTGTCTTTCTGATGTCTGTGAGACTGGAGATGCTATGGATGTGAATGAATCATGTGTTCAAAGTGATTTTTCCATCATAGATTTACAGCCTTTAAAGTTTATGAGGTTACATATCTAGAGGCAGACGTTGTGTTTGTATATAGCCAGAAATCAGCAGATAAGCAGAAATCCTGATGTGTAATTAGTTAAATATAAATTAAAAGGGCTTCAGTTATTTAGCAGCTGATTTAGTGTAGGTTGATGTTATCAGACATTAAAGGCAATCTCTAAAAAGGTCTGCATCATGAAGGCATCCAGGTATTGGAGTCATTACCCCCACATTGTCATCTCTCTTATCTTATCTAATGCACCTGGGTCCTGCATCTAATAATATGAAAGCTGTTTGCAGTAGTTTCCTTTCAGTACTGCAGTGGAAGCTGTTTCATGAATGTTGTTTACCTCACTGACTGGGTCTGGTACAAATTCCTAACTTTTCTTCTGGGACTGTTAGACAGCAACAAGTCCCCATCTGAAATAAAGGTGCATATGGAGAGCATCACAGCACAGTAAATGGCATCTCTCAGGTGGCTTATAAACCTATTACAGCCTTTCTGAAATTGACTCACCTCCATCTGCCACAATTTTCCCAAGAGCCTGGTGTGGGATCTCCCACTTTTTGTGGAGTCTATTAAGATCTCTAGTTACAGGTATACTGCAAAGGTGCTGTTTTGAAATTATTGTCCTAAGCAAAATGGGAGAACTGTATTCTCTGGCAAGTAAGCTCATCTGGCATGTTTTTTTTAGCCAGACAACACTACTCTTGTACAATCACACGCTACTCTATGAGCAGCATCTCCTACTTATAGGCATTACTTAGACCCAGGGGTAATCTTGGGAAACTGAATGTGTGGCAGGAGATTATTACATGAAATCTGTAGTACATTTCAGCAAATGCAATTCCTTGGCACACTCTGGGTTGGAAAGAAATTAATCTCAGCTTCTACTTTATTATTTTGTTATTGTTCTTGGTTTCAGAGAATTAAAAAAAAGTCCACTTTAATCTTTTGATTAGTAGGTACCAATAAGATGTGGATGGCAAATACAGACCCTGAGCATTTAAAATATCCAGTGCTTTATACTGTTTACAAACTGAATCTATTAGGCCTAGGCCTATGTGACAATGACACATAACCAACAATGTGATGATTATATTCACTGTCTAAAGAAAACAGTTAAGACTTCTGTCACCAGACTACCTGTTTGTAGAGACACACATGTTTGATCTTTGTACGAACGCTAGGTAAGGTTGGAAAGTAAACCATTTTATATAATGAATGCCTTCTGATTGTATTGAAAAGTGGAAGCAATTGCATCTTGCTGTATTTCTTCTAGTTTCCGCAGCGCTGTGCTGTTCTCCCCTCCCCTCTCTCTTTCTTTCACTCCCCACAATGCTGCGATCATTCATGCCACCACTAAATTGAAAACAACATGTCTTTTTTTTTTTGTCTCAGAAAGAATAAATTATAAAACATGTGTTTTTTTTTTTTAAAGGAACATAATATACCTGCACACCAGTTAACCTGGGCAAAGCACACTATATGTGGAAAACCGTGCACTTATATTTCACAGTCTTTTGATTAAGTAAACATTAAAGATAAATGGTCACAAGGTTATGGAAGTGTATATAGTGTATGTCTAAATGCTTTAGACTTCTTACACCTTTTATCACTGGAAACCCATTCACCATCACCATTGACATCCAAGTCATGTTTCCATGGTGAACTACACTGGTTTCCATGGTGATAGCTTGTGTTTCAATGCTGAAGTGAGAATGTGCAGCGTGTGCTGAGTCCATAATGTGACTCTCTGTGTTTTTCTGTGACGCCATGTAGGTGAGAAGGGAATTTAGAGAAAGTGTGGCCAAAGATTCAAATCATTGGGGCATATAGGTGCCCGAGCACCTGCCCCCTTTTCCCTTGATGACCAAGGTGATTGTTTTGGAAGTTCAGAGTATTTTCCCCCATGGCCCTTATCAGGAACAATTGTAACAATTAATAATATTTAAACACTAATTTAAAATCCCTATCCGGCTGCCGTCTATAAGGTGAAGGATGAAGGTTGTAGGTTTGTTACATTACCTGTTCATGCATACCCCTCTTTTTTTGAATGAAGGGCCTGTTAGCCAATAGACCTTAAGTGCACAACCACCAGTTTGTGCATTTGTATCGTCTGTCAAAAGCAACAGGAAGACAGGAAAATAAAATCTAAACCATTCTAACATATAATGTAAAACAAGTGAGCTATTTGCATACTTTATAAAGAGATTACCGCTTCTCGACATTAAGACCTGACGAGTTCCGTTTGGGTTTCAGAGCATTTAAGTTGTCTCTCACCGGTTTTCTTGTTGTGACATTATATTTTGGCCAGCAGTGTAGAAGCCACGTTGGTTGTTATAGTCTATCAGGCTATGCTATAAATGGTCTGCTGACATCTTTATTGATGTGCCCTGTAATAAATCTGAACATGTGCCCCTCTAAAGTCTCTGCATGGCTGTGATTTATATGCAGTAGACTTGTTGCTATTGAATAATTTATTTAATAATAATTTATCTACAGAAGCCGCGGGGTTAAAATTACACAACTGCATCTCAATGTAATGTTTAATGAAATGTTGTTTAATGTATAAAGCAGGGCTAAATAAAGCAGGGCTTTTCCCACGCTACTTTCATTTACATTAAAAAATATTCTTTCTCTAAATGGTATTTTCTCTGAAGTGGCCCAATTATTGATCATTATTTAATCTTATGAAGCATGCTTCAATTTATGTTTGAATTATTAAATGTCAACTCAATAACAGTAAGCTATTTAAAAGGAAATCCCAAAGAGCTACTCAGAAAATGTATAGCCTGATCTTCACCAAAGGTCATTTAAACCACAGTTGGATTTTATGGATTGTGGTCAGACAAAGGCATAGAGGTACAGCAGGTGGTAAACTCCAGGGTTTGATCTTGCACATTATTTCTCCAATGCCCACTTCCCCTATCTTGTCCAACTGTAATCACTCTAACTCACTGCCATTCTAATTATGTTTGCCTGTTCTTTGTTTGGACACTGTGTTATACAGTCTATTCCATAATTCCACGTATTCATGTGTCTTGTTTTTCGTTCTCTGCCTATACACCCTAGGTTGCTGTTTCCCATGTGTCTGTCTGCATTTGCAATGCATCGCCTTTGTCATGTAGTTTTTCCTCCATCTTTTGCCCCGTTTGCGTAATCATTTGGCAGCTTTAGAGATTCTGTGCCTTACAGGCTGACTGGAAGGACCCAGTTCTGGTCTTCTGGTCACCTCAAGATCCAAAGTCTTCATTCTGAAAGGCACAACACACTTATGCTTGTAAACAGCGCTTAGTTTTTGTAGTCCTCTGCTCAGCTTAAAACACTTTTCCATTCTTTTGTGACCTTTCTCATCAGGAGTCAAAAGAACCTCCACTCATTCAATTCCATTTAGAAAATCCCAGGAGATGAGTGTTTTATTATTAAGGCGACCAAAAGCATTTAGGTGTTCCTACTGAAGTGACCATATATTGACAGAAATGAAAATATGTGGACCCCACAAGTCTATGGCTTGTCAGACTAAAATCCCAAATCTTGCATAGCCTTGATAAGGTCATTAAGCCAGATGCCGCCATAGTTAAATGCTTTCTGTCTCATATTTAGAAGGAAATAGCAAATTTTTGTCACACCTGTAAAAGGGGAACAATTTAATAATTCAAAAAATCTAAGTAGAAATCTTTGCATTTTTGTTTTTTTATTATTTTGGACTGTTACAGAAATAGTTCATTTAAATAATTTTTATATATAATTATATATAGATTTGTAGTGGTTTTCTTCTTGTTCATCAATGCTCTCATCTCTCACACTCACCCTTGCTCTCTCTCTCTCTCTCTCTCTCTCACACACACACACACACACACACACACACACTTTCATCTCTGCATTGCTAAAAAGCCTGTCACTGTCACCATAGCAACAGTGTCTTATGCTTGGACGCACAGCTGTCTCTACCAAGATTAGCTTTTGTATATGTAGGGTTAGGATTATGTGTGTGTCTTAAATACTCTCTATGTTGCTGGTGTGTTGTGTGTATGCATGTGTGTTCTTTGTGATTAGAGCCTGTCAGAGTGAATGAGGCATGCTTCTGTCACTGAAATCTCTCTACACCCCAACATACATACGATACAATTACGCGAATGTTTGCCGCCTGTCACTCAACATATATAATTCGTTAATAGAATCCTAACAAGGATAAGGATGAAAAAGGTGTATGCATGTCTAGAAAAGATACTTCTCTAGACTACTGTTGTCCCATAGGCTATACTATAAATAGCTCTGTAACCATCTGGATGGGTCTAAATATAGACACTAAGACAGGATTCTCCCCCAGTACTCAGCCACATGAATAATATATGAGAAAATGTATCTATGCCAAAGACCAGTCATTTAGGTCAGCTGGCTCTATTGGCGTACGTGTGTCTGTGTGTAGTGCACAGCTGCATTTTGGTTCATGTCTTACGGGCTGCTAAAACAAAAATGTTTTTCTTTTTTTAGCAGCCCTTAAGCCCAAAAGAAGAAAACAAGTGAAAAGGAATCACATTTGTCAATCATTCATGGAGCAGTGCAAAGAGTTAGAAATACTGACATTCACAAGATTTTTTGTATTAGCATTATAATTGATGTACGTGCGTGCATGCACAGTCATTCAACTATTGTGGAAAATGAGGAAAGCATGGTCTTTACTTGGTAACCATGGAGACAGTTTCACTTTCTTAAGCTCTTGAAGGCAGGTTCAGAAACAGTCTGCTCATATCCCAACACACACTAACTGTAGTGCACTGTAATGTAACTGTAGTGCACTACACTTGTAGTCTATTCTTCATTCTCCAGACATACCGCTGACCCATAGACCTGAAAAGTTCCAGTTTTGTTCCATTGCTCCACAGAACAGAATCTCTTAATGTCTGTGGCTCATGTATATAGTTTTAAACATATTAGAGCTGAATTCTCAGACGAATGAAGAATGAAGAATAAAGCATACACTGAAAAGAACACCCTGCCTACAGTGAAGCATGGTGGTGGTTCAGTTATGCTCTCAGTCTGCTGGTTTCTGAAGAAGTCCTGGAAGATTCTGTAGTGGCCGTCACAGTCACCTGACTCAAACACACTCGAAAATCTTCAATGGGATTTGATGTCCATTGCCCTGGATGGACTAAGGAACACTAACATATGCAGCAGGTCATAACAGCAGAAGAAGGCTCTAGTAAGAAGTAAAAAAGGGTTGAATAATTTTGAAACTGCAGTCATTAAAAGTGGCTTTTTATGTTTTATTAGCTGTGTTTACCTGTTTAAATTGTTCTTTGGTTGTTTGATTTATTGCAAATAGCTGACATGTTTATATGAATTTAACGTAACGTAAAATGTAATCTATAGCGTTATTACATTAAACTAATATTAATTTACTATGAATTAGTAAATAGCTTCGTAATGAATTCTATCAGTCTGTAAATTGCTAATATGATTGATGGCAGCAGGCTGGTCCTAGATGTGATTATAGCATAAAAGCTTAGGAGACATGTTTTTCCTAAACTGAAGTAGAAAACGTGACGAGATCATTAAAACAGACAGCTGCCATCCTAACACAGTCATTACAATGTTACTCTAAAGCAGTACAGCTCTTAAGAGAAAGGGAGAAACAGTCACAGTACTTGGATATAGAGGATCAGTGGGACAAGAGACTCTGAAAGAGTGTGAAAGGAAAGAAATCTCCAACTTACAAGCACTTCCATGCTTCGGCCTCATGTTGAGTATAGACATGGTTGCTATGGAGACAGTTCTGCAGCAGTGTGGTCAAGGTCAGAGAAAGATATCTTACGGAAAGGCTTAGAAAGGCCAAAGGTGAGGATAAGCCTTTTCCACATGTACTCACAAACAAGTGTGTGTTAGTTTTACTATTTTTGTGAGGATACACACACAAACGCAAACATGCCCTGCTTCTCTCTGTTCTTTTGAATTCATTCACCCATTAAAAGACCTTTGTGCATTTAAACCAATTATGATTTAAGGACTATTTATACTTCAGAAGTAGGTGAGGGTTATAATGACTTGTAAATCATTATAAATGACATGAAATAAGCATGTTAAAACAAAGACATAGAGGAACAGAGGTAAACATTTAGGATCTTAATTCACGTCTGCCAGGCAGTCATGGCAACAGTGTTCTCCTCTTCTGATTGGTGGTGGCTGAGGGCTAGCAGCTGAATGGCATTTGGGATGAACGGCTTTCTTCTCAGTGTGTTAGGGAGATCATTTTCATGTATAGAGGTTTGTGTGGGGGGAGCTATGAGCAGGGCTGCATACAATAGTTTTTCATGCTAATTGAAGTTCCACTTGCTCTGGTAACCTTCAAATGTGTACCTGCAGCTGTCTTCATCAGCTCTCTTCATCTCTTCATCTGTATCTAACTTCCTCAGCAACTCAGCCATATGGTCAACTCAGCCAAAATGCAAAAAAAATGGGGGGGGGGGTGTACAGGGCAGGCACGCATTCATATTCTACAGGATCTCGTCCACAGGAACCATGCATTAATCAACTCTGAATAAATAGGAAATAACAACGTCACTAATACTACAATATTACTTTTTATAAGAAAAGCTCATAAACTCAATTTTAGCTAGTAATGTTAATTGAAATAACAGAATTGTATTTTAAATTTATTGATTTACAGCACAAATATTTGAGTTTACAGTAGAACTACTCATCTGGACAACTAATACGTCCACCAGAGTATGAAGCTTTTAGTTTTATGTTCACATTTTCTATTCCACCTTAAAACACATTTACCCTTCCACCTTAAAATGGTGCATACATTACAGTGAGTCTTAGTAGATAAATGTTTAATGAGTTGTAAAACATTTTTTCGCATGTTGTGCAGACATTACAAACAGCCCATATAAAACTAAACTAAGTTCAAAGCGCCTTAAAAAGAACATCTTTAGCCTGAAGAATGTGTTGCCATAGCAGCTATTAAGGTGGAATGGTCAACAATCCACCTTATGGATTGTGGAACAATAAAACAATCTAATCTAACATTTACATGTGAGTGATTTACTGACGATTATAAAATGTATTTAAGAAATCTAGATAGCAGCTACCTACACACAGAACCTTGGCTTGTGCAGCTGGAGCACCTTAGTGAAGATTCTCCCGGGCATGGATTCTGTAAATTTATTGTAATATTTAACATTACAGGTTAGACGGATATATAAATATTTTGTCATCAGGTTAACCTTAACACTGGCAGCTTGTGCACCTTAGTAATGACGCAAACCATATGACCAATAATTAGCGTGAGACAGGCAGATGAGCGGGATAATTACTAACAAGGAATGTTATGATCCACTTTAGGGGTGTCTGAAATCGTATCGTATCCTTGTGCCAGATGTGGACTGTATAAAGATTAGACCAGGCTTTGGGCTGCTACGTTCACAGCTTTACCACCCTACCTACTGCTCTGGCATAATACCCAACATGGCAAAACATTCTACACACAGTGTATCTATAGTCTGACATTCCTTATTCTTAATTCTTAATTCCCAATTTCCTAACAAGTTGACAGACATCAACTGTTCTATCTTCTTGGCCCCTTGCTATTTGGCCATTCTGCTAATTTTAACCAGCAGAAGTGTCACCCGCTCAGTGTTTTTCTGTTTTTCACACTGTTGTGTGTGAATATCTCAGAAGATCAGCTGTTTCTGAAATACCCAATCCAGTCTATCTGGCACCAACATCCATGTCAGGGGTAAGGTCATAAAGAAGATACTTTTTCCCCCATTCTGACATTTGATGTGAAGCTCTTGACCTGCATCTGCATGATTTTATGTATTGATTGGGTAAATATATAAATGAGCTTTAAGAAATGTAGAAGAACATACGTCTTCTAAATAACTTTTATCTAATTGTGTTTTCTGATTTTTTTAATCCACAGATATTGGCCATCATCTCCATATTGTTCATTGTGCTCTCTACCATCGCTCTCTCTCTCAACACACTTCCAGAACTTCAAGACATAGATGAGTTTGGCCAGAGCACAGACAACCCTCAGCTGGCTCATGTCGAGGCCGTTTGCATTGCCTGGTTTACTATGGAGTATCTCCTTCGCTTTCTTTCTGCACCCAATAAATGGAAGTTTTTCAAAGGTCCACTGAATGTCATTGACCTGTTGGCTATCCTTCCATACTATGTTACCATCTTCCTCACAGAGTCCAACAAAAGTGTACTGCAGTTCCAGAATGTGCGACGAGTGGTGCAGATCTTTAGGATTATGCGAATTTTGCGAATCCTAAAATTAGCTCGTCATTCTACTGGACTACAGTCACTTGGCTTCACATTGCGACGCAGTTACAATGAACTTGGCCTGCTAATCCTCTTTTTAGCAATGGGCATCATGATTTTCTCAAGTTTGGTCTTCTTTGCTGAAAAGGATGAAGATGACACAAAGTTTAAAAGCATACCTGCCTCCTTTTGGTGGGCTACTATTACCATGACAACTGTGGGATATGGGGACATATACCCAAAGACATTGTTAGGCAAGATAGTAGGTGGTCTTTGCTGTATTGCTGGAGTGCTGGTCATTGCACTCCCTATCCCTATCATTGTAAACAACTTTTCTGAGTTCTATAAGGAGCAGAAAAGACAAGAGAAAGCCATCAAGAGACGTGAGGCTTTGGAACGAGCCAAGCGCAACGGCAGCATAGTGTCTATGAATGTTAGGGATGCTTTTTCCCGTGGCGCAGAGCTTCTTGATGTGATGGTGATGGAAAAGAGTGAGAAGCTTCAAGACAACCATCTCTCACCTAGTCGCTGGAAATGGTCATCCAAGAGAACTGGGTCTGACACCAGCTCCAATCGTTCATTCAGTCAAGAACAAGGCTCGCCAAGCAAGGCCAGGGCCTCCAGCCCTCAGAGGCTTAATCCACAGAAATTAGAAGAAGTGTACAACCAGATGACCAAGACTCAGTCACAACCCAACCTCAACACCAAAGACAGGAGCTTATCCCAAGCAGGTAGCAGAAGGGATGAGATTGAGTTAGGTACCTTGCCAGGTCAACGAGGTGGTGCATTTGGGGGTCATGAAGGTGTGTTGGATATGAAAAGTCTGTCTAGCATTGATAGCTACATCAGCTGTGCCACTGACTTTCAAGAAAATGCACGGTTCCCTTACAGTTCTGCAGTGGGCTTGTCCCTACCAGATAGTTCACGTTTTTCTCACAGTTCTGGATTATCAGGACGGGTCAGTGCTAATCCAAGCCTTCAGACCACCATGGAACATGAAGCCATGCTTACTCCACCATGTTCTGCAGCAAAGCCTCCTGACATAGAGGGTGCACATCATGGTAGAAATCTTCTGAAAGCACGTTCCCTTAGAGTGAATCATCACAGTTATGGGGATTCAAGTCCAGCTGGTGGCCTTTTATCAGACAGCTCTGCTCATTCCGATCGTTCCCTGATCAGCCCAGAAGTATCTATCTACACTACAGCTAGCAGCAGGACTCCACCGAAGACACCAGAGGGAGTTGCACTCACACCTACTGTTTTCACATTTCATGATTCCTCTATCAACAGGTATATTGATGCTGATACAGATGATGAAGAACATCTCAGAGAAAGCAGTCCATCGGACCATCTGCTCGGTGGACTGGGCACCAAGCCTCACCTAAATATTGGCTACCAGAGGGGTACCAACCACCTGGAGACTGCACAGAGGTTGTTGGGTCAGAACTGTCGATTTCCATTGGGAAGCAATGCAAGTGGAAGTAACGATAATCATTTGGCATTAGATGCTTTGCATAGATTTAGAGGGGACAAAGGACGTTCCAACACATTCGATGAAAGCCTTTGAGACACTTGGGTGCATTTAGTGACTACACAGAAAAAAGGAGGTGGCAATGGATATAGTAAACCTGAAAGCTCAGTGCATTGTCCAGGGATGTACCACAGCCCATATCTCTTCCTGTCTCTCCAAATTTTTGTGTGTTTGCTGCGTTGGTGTTAGGTAGCCTGCACTGGTATGCCCCAAAGTAAACTGAAATAAATGTAACTGTTGTCAGAATCTGACATAATTAGTTTTGTGCAGTCAGGTTGGAATAGAAAATTCAGCACTGGGCAGACAGAACAGGTCTGTAAAGTACAGAGAGGGACAGTCATTCACTGCCGAAGTCATCTAGCCATTGTCCAGAGCCCACTTTCAGGCTTAAGCTTTAGATCAAGTTAACGTTATAGCCAATACGAGTGCAACCTAGTCCCTTTCCCTGTGAAGAAACTAGCCTTACTTAATTGCAGGTATGAATGTTTGAATGTCTACAAAGCCTCTGAGTTTGAATGTGTGAATGGGCTCACTATAAGGAGAGTTGTCCTTATGGTAATATGTGATGATTTACATTTCTGCACACACTCTTGAAGTTGTATACATATAGTGTAACTGATTTATTTTTATATAGACATGAACATTGTAGAAATCTAGAAATCGCACCGTTCTATTGTGTTGGGCCAGTCAATTGTGTAAGAACCACAAAGGACATTTACACTGTGGGGATGCAATCTCATGTAAGTCATGTTTTTTTGTTATTTTTATTTTTTTCATTACTGTCTTGTTTTATTTATCATAGCACTGGGTCAACAACGAGAGCTTTTATAAAGAAGACTGGCCAAAAAGTAGCATTTTCAGTCACTGTTGGTGCAACTAGGAATGCCAAATCTTCAGTCAGCCTGCTGAAAGAGTTCTGGTCAAATTAGCACATTACCTTTTTATGCTGTCTAATGTAAACCATTATGGAGTGTTAAATCTATTACAGCATACACTGTATAACCAAATGTATGTGGACACCTGACTGTGACACCCATAAGCGCACACAATTGTCTAGAATGTTTTTTTTTTTTTTTGGCAGGAGTTTTACTGTCATATCTACATATGCTGTAGTATTAAGATTTCTGTTTACTGAAACTATGGAGTCTAGCTGGCAGGGAATGTAATGGTCAGGTGTCCACATACTTAGGGCCATATAATATGTTTGTTATAACACATTGCTACAATCAATGCTAATAAGTAATTCAGTGATCAAATCTTACTGTAAAAACATAAATATCGAGCTGTATCCACCAATTCTGTGACACTTGCAATATAGTATGTATACAAATCTAAGTTGAAATGCCAGAAACATTAGTACACCAGTTTAATATTGCTTGGTAGGGCATGGACTTCACAGGCTTGTGGAAATATTCTGTAGGCAGTGAACACCATACTTACTGCAGAACGGTCAACAATTCTGTGGTATTTCGAGGTGTAGGATTTCCACAGTCTGTTGCATGGCATTCTAGATGTGTTTGAAGACGTTGAGATCTGATGATTTGGGTGAGAATGTCTAAACCCTCCTCTAACCATAATTTGGCATCTCCACAACCACCAGTCTGTGTATTTTGCATAGGCTTGACTGTACCAGTTTTTCTGGCACTTTTGTGTACATATCCATGCAGAAGGGATGCTCAGGTATGTATAACATAATAGCAACAAGTAGTCGACGTGGTAACCACAAGCCACTGTCAGTGTGTAACCAGACTCTGGAGATGGGTAGTGTATGTTTGGCATCTCTATTACATTAATAAAAACATATAGTATCATCTTTGTTTCAGCAGTCTGGACAATTTAAAGGACCCAACAAAATTAAGTGTCTTAGTAAAGTGTTGAAAGTTCACCTAGGCATAGATTTTACAAATTTCTGCAATTGTACTGGGATGAACACAAATATAGACACAATAACATTTCAGTCATTTTCCTATCCGCTTAGTCCATCAGGGTCGCGGTTTCCCTGGGCTCAAGGCAGGAATACCCCCTGGACAGGGCACCACATACACACACCCATACACTCAGTTTGCCTACATCCAGTTTGCCTACCATGTGTGTTTTTCGGAAGGTGGGAGAACACCGGGGCACCCACTGGAAAAGCCAGAGACCTGAGCGAAGATTACAAAATAACATATCAGTCCAAAACCTCCTGTAGGTGTTTAAGTGGGTTGAGATATCATTTACATTATTTTAATTCTCATTAAACCATTAAACCCCCCCCCCCCCCCCCCATTGTTCTGCTAATAAGGGCATTGTCATTCTGGAAGAGATCATTCCTGTCAGGATAGAAATGTTTCCTCATAGGATAAAGGTGATCACTTAGAGTATTTGCTGTGAAAAGCAGACCCAAACCCTACCAGCAAAAATGCCCCAACTGCATTTGATTTGTCACTCACTTGTGCTTCACTGACATCTGTTTTTATGCCAGTTTGTTTGTTTGACTGCTAATCATATAATCTCTGTTTAATGTTTCTATTGTATGTAATTGGTAGTCCATGATTACTATCAGAGAGTTCTTTTATTTTGACATGTTAGGTTTGAATTCCCAAGTGGATCTATTACAGGTGTTTTTAATATTGAAATCATTTCAGATGTTTTGTTAGCTATCGTGTATGAATATTTTCAGTGTGAAAATATTTTTCAACCTAGTGAACCAGACGAGCAGATGGATGTAGCATACACACATTTTTTTTTAGCACCGGCAGTGTTCCAGAGAAACAAATTGAATGTTATAGCTCCCTCTATTAAGATGTGTGCATCAAAATGGACAGACTACCTCAAATTCATGTACCATAGATGTATGTCAAATTTAAGTGTGAACAGGCAGTCATGTTGCAGAAATATGCCCTTGCCCAGGCAAACATATTTGACAATGCATTATGGTTTATAAAATCATAAAGTCTGATGCTTTGAGCAAATTCACATGAAGATTTAATACAATTTGTAATGGAGAAGCTAAAAAATAGTTTTGCACATTATGCTAATTATCTCAGTATCTAAAGGGCAGAGCTAAAAGATCCAACTTGTAATTATGTTTTGTTTGTTTGTTTGTTTGACTGAAATCAGAAATGCATTCAAAATTGTGCTTGATAATCCAAGATAGCAGATGGCAGCTTCAGCAGCCACATTTAAAGTTTGTCACAGCATGCAGACTTTGGGCCTCATGTGGTCCACATGCAGCCCACCATGTAAAACGTTGGTATGACATTTACACTTGGGGCCAAAACTAACCCAACTGTAGCCCACTATATTTTTTTTTGTTCCATTACCTGGATCTGCTATCTGGGAATGTTGGGAATGTTAACTGGCAGAGCATTATTTTAATATGTTAGATTTGAACTCTGAAGTGGATCTTTTACAGCTGTTTTTAATATTGCTCACATTTCAAACATTGCAGACTTTTGTCAGACACTGTATATGAATATTTTCAGTGTGAAAATGTTTGAATTAACAGTCAGCAAACAGTGAAGACAATCAAAACATTATAAAAAAAAATCAAATAAATTATTCAACCATTTCATGGGACAAACTGTGATAAAAAAATATCCAACAGTCCATTTTCAATTCACAGTTATTTGACACAGTTATATCCAGAGCTTTAGAATTTAATTTTATTGTTTTTCCCCTTACAATATTATTTTAGATTACAAAAGGCTCATGATGGCAGTGTTTGTGAGCTGTGTTTCAGGTTTCAACCATGAGCACAATCACATGATTATTATTATTATTATTATTATTATTATTATTATTATTATTATTATTATTTATCCACTCTTATAAATTCATGATGTATGCTAATTAAAAGAGATGAGTATGCATTTGATAATTGTAAAAGAAAATCCATTGCATAATTTAATTTCCAGGGAATTTACTAAAATAAAAGAGAGAATTGTTTACACCCCCAGTCCCCTAAAGTCCTTTATGGTGTTGTTTGTAGGTCTAAAGGCTGTGTGTTTTGTAAACTTTCTACCTGTCAACTTTCTATGCTGTTGTTTCTGTATGTGTTACGTCATTTGAAGCATGTTGTACTTCTGGAGTGCTCTCTTGTTCTATGTGTGATAATACTTTGTCTTGTAAAGAAATGGGAAAATGTGTCAAAATGTCTTTCTGAAAAATTCTTTCAGTTTCTTTTCAGTAAAAAAACCCTCCCCATTTTGACTGGCTGAACATTGAATAAAATACAAAATCAAATGTTTTTGATTGTTTCTTTCAAATATTGTCTAATATATGACAAACAAATGTCTGACCACTCTTCAGTTATTATTATTCCCTCACTCGTATTTATACTGGTTAGGGTCACAGTGGATCTGAAGCTAAAAACAGATTCGACAACAGTTCCTGGTCACATCTACCTACTAGCATGCTTTTCAGAGGCAGACACTGGGAGAATATGCCCAGAACTTTGTCACAAACACTAAACCAAGCTCAGGTTTAAACCAAGAACCCCAGAGCTGAGAGGCAGAATACTACCCACTGTCTTGACACTACCATTACTATTCATCAGGTTTAGATTTGTTGTATCTAAAGACCTATTAGAGCATCACATCACACTGAATATGTGTATAAATGTGTGTATCGTCTGGCTAGTGTTTCTGAAGGAAATAATGCAAGAGCATGACTCTTGACTGAGAAACCTCACTGCGGTGTGGGTTACTGACATCCTGTCACTGCAAAGCGAAAGACAATGAATGCCTTTTTATTACTCAGGAATACCATTATGACAAGATGAAACCTTTCTCAAAGCAGTTGTGCAAGCTTTTAATTATCCCAAAGAACTATTTGTTCTGGCTTGTCATAAATGTCAAAAAATGATTAACATGCTAAAAGTCTGAGGGTATAAAATAAAAGGTGTTTTGTAAAAAATTATAATAATAAAAAGATATACATTAGATATACAATAGATTTACAGTAACTTTTTGTATTTTTATCAGTCAGTGAAACAAGGGAAAAGAATAAATGTAAAGAACTCTATAGTGCATTATTTTAAGTTTGAATTGGGATTGGATTAAACTTTCACTTTTTTAAAATATAAAGGCTTGCAAAGCCTTCCAATGTGGAGTGATGCTCAATGGAGCATTAAAATCAAACCACCACAATTTTTTAAAATCATCATAACATTCCCAAACTCAGGCTTGGATTTCAAAGCATTTTATGAAGTCTAGTGGCCTACATGTGAGAGAAATGTGCCCTCTAGTGGGACATTTTTTCCCCTTCATCAGGTTAGACAATACATTGTACACCCACATATTCACAGTTATCTAATCAATCACATGCAGATATAAGAGCTTCAGTTAATGTTCACATGAAAATGGGGAAACTATCTGATCTCTGTCAAAGGGTCTCTGGTGGCTCTTACCAGCAGGGCTGCTTTGTTTATTTCAGAAACTACACATAACGGTCATTAGAGATTACTCAAACAGACCCATCTGGGACCAACAAACATGGCCTAGTTGAAGTCACAGAGATCACACTTCCTTTCTGTCTTCGGATGTTTTATGTCAACATTAACTGAAGCTCTTGCTCTGTTCCTTTATGATGTTATACATCGTACCACATAATTTCATAAAAAAGGTGTTTCTATCACATGGACAGTGAGTAGGCTATACAAATACATTTGTGTTAATGGGACAGAGGCCTGGACTGTATCACAGGGTCTCAGTAGGGTTTTGATCAGGGCTTTGACTGAAACATTGTATTATATTCTTTCTAAATGTGTGCAGAATTTATTTACATACATTCTCACTTGACTAGCACAGCCATATTTCACAATAAAGATGGTGTTTCTTGACAAGTAACGCACCACATGTAGCATTTTGAGGACTGAGAAGAAAGCTCCCTTTTGAACTTACATGACCTTAAAAACCCTTTCCTACATCTTAAGAAACTTCCACACGCTTTAATGTGGATCCTCCAAAATAGTGGCTTTTAGCTATGCTCCAATAGAGGTGCTTTACGGATAATGCTAAAGATGTGCACAACACCTGCACATCCAATTCCAGCCACTGGACTTTGCAGATTTTAGGAGTGATTGTGGCATCTTTCCTGGTTTGGGGAACAGTTGTGGATTTCTACACAGGCATCAAGATGGTGCAATACATCTTTCACTTTCTTCCTATGGATCTAATGGTGCTCAACTAGACACTTGGATAACTTCTATATATTGGGATCTCTTTCTTACTTAAGAATTAGAATGACAGGATGTATTTCGTCTTCATTTCCTATCTTATTTCACAACTGGGTTAATAAGAGAGTGGGTTTAGATCCAGAATGAGATCTCAACTTTCATAGGCATATGCATGTGCAGTCATAGGCAGTAACTAATCTGTTATTACTTAATTATGCCCAAAAAGTGGCACCTCCTGTATCGTCTTCCTTAATCTGGAATTCAAATGCATAGAGGGCTGAACTCCGATGAAAGTTGTATATTTCAGTTATTTATTAAGTTTGTTTCTTTTGATGTATAACATATAGTATATTGTCGCCAGAAACATACTTCAGCATTACTGTTCACAAAATTACTGTTTTTTGGTGGGGTTTTTTGGAAGCGGGGGGAACAAAGCCACTGTAGTAGTGACTTATTGCCTAAATCAGCCAACGGACCTGGTCTTCCTCCTAATTTCTTCTCTTATTTACACATTAATACACTAAGACCAATTTTATAATAGAATTTTACTTGCATTCCATGAGGGGAAAAATGGAAACAACTGGCAGAAAATTGGGTTTACACTGAGGGAGAGGGGGTGCATGATGACTGTAGGAGTGGGTCATGAGCCGTGCTTTAACCACAACAACTGGACACTAACAACCCCCACACACACACACAAACACGCACACACACAAACACACGACATCACCTTACATCAAACACAAATTAAGAAAATACTTTGCCAGTCCTACATGGAAATGCAAATTAATGCTTTTTATGGTTGCCACCTTAAAAGCACTGGAGAAAATCCAAAATGACAGAGTGTTCTTTCTAGCTTTATCATATCCTCCTAAATGCATTTCACATCACAACAGCTGCACATCCTCTATACGTGCTTATAGTGAAGCATTAAAAAAAAAGAAATACAACATTAGAATGGCTTACTTTTTTTAAACAAAGGAAAAAAGGCTGTCTATTCAAGTTACAGTTCACATCATTTTTGCAATCCAAAAAATAAAAATTAAAAATAAAAGCACCACTGGATATGATGAAGCAAAACAACTATATGATTACAATTAAACATCAAGTAGGAGAAATCTGTCGGTTAATCTTGTTTAACTGTGAGACTGCAACACTTTAGAAAGGTTAAAATTCAGTGTGAACAAGGTTTTTTTTTAAAGCAGCCAATCAGAACTCTGCCTCTGTCTTTTCTCTAGTGTTTCCTAAATGGCACCACCAATCAGATATTCTAGACAGCTCCATCCAGAGGTTTTCCCATGGTGCTTGAGTTAGCCGGTTTAAGCAACGTGTCACCTTCAAGGTCTTGTTTGCCGCACCTACAGTGAAAAAAGGGATATTTAGTTGAACAGAGAAATTTTGAAAATATACAGTGGAAATTTAAAATATTTACTGAAAAGCAGTTTACAGTAACACCTACATGACATATTACTACCTATTCTGACATAGCTTCCTATCGGTTATTAGTACACAAATCACACTATAATCTGACATCACTGTCCTTACTTACTTCCCTTACTACCTACTCTTATATACCTTCCCTTTATGTTATTCCCTATTCACTAATATATGTAAATTGTTATTAATAATAGTAAGCAGACAAATGGTATTAACTGATCTTTTCTTGGATGTATCCGAGTAGTCCTAATATCTGTATTGGAAATGAACAAAGCCAATACAAGCCAATAGACTGACCCAGAAATTGGTCCGTTGGTTGGCCGTTCACTGGATTGTTGGTCCAACTCTGAGAGCAGCTTTAATATATTGAATGCAGCCTGTGAAAGAACGCATTAAATAACACATTAAAGTTAAAAAAAATATGACAGTAGTAAATTGCATATCACTTGTGTCTCTGAAACAGGCAATTAATGTGATTAAACAACTACAAGGTTTTAAAAAGCTTAAGTGAAAACAATTTGCTGCGGTTGGTGGATCAATTTGTGTATAAAAGTTAATAACATGAATCATGTAATGGGTGCCTTGAGTCATCACATGCAAAAGACATTTTCTCTAAATAAACTACTGTAATAGATATTTAAAGTGCATTGTCATTTACCATGTCATGACAGGACTCCACGTCCTTTCCAATACCATGGCTTATAAGAGGTGGCTGAGAAGAGCAGTTGATGAGAGACACAAATTCGTTCTTGTTGTTTTTTGGAAAGTCCTTGTATTCTACCTGTAGTGAGCAGAATACAAAAATTTATATTTTTCCCCCCTCCTACTGGAGTCACCTCTTGTTTGGGAATGGATCTATATTTTGGTGTTAATTAAGTACCTGTAGGCCTTGTACAGTGGCCAGATATCCAAGCTGTTCAGATGGTCTAGTAAAGGGCCCATGGGGTCTCATTGCAAGGTTTTTACTTCCCTTCAGTATGCCTTCAGCTGTGGGGGAAGTACCAGCATACAGCAGCTCATTGGCAATCGTTGCTGTTAGGGAGGCCTTGGCCTGGTTGGGGCGGCCATAGTCCTTGGCATGGGGTCCCTGGCTGGCACCTACCGCTTGTGCCACCTCAGGCACCATGGGTAGAATGCCAGCAGGAAGCTGCTGATGGCTGAGGAAGGGCACACGGAAATCCTCCATCTTTTCGACTACAAAAAGGGCACCCCGAAGAATTTAAACAATGTTAGGTTGATACTTTACAACATGGCTTTTACTATACAACAAATAATTTATCTTCCTTAAGTAGGACTGAATGTAGCAAAAGAATGCTGGATTATTAAAAGCACACGTGGATTCATTTTAAACTCTACAGTACATCTTTACAACAGTGCGCTTCACTTCATGACACTTACCCACTCCCCCCTCCTCTGAAGATCCCGGCTCAAAAAAGGTCACTTTACGTCCGTCTCCAGGTTTTTTTAAAGGAGGCTTTAAAATGGGCACAGAAGAAAAGTGGGTTTGAAGGTACAGAGTACTTACTAGGCCTCAACTGAAAAACATACTAGCCACCAGAAAACATTGCTAATTAACTGTCCCTATGCAAAAGGGTATTGTTTCCATGCTTTTGCCTAGACAGCATTCCCTATACCTTTATATTACTCTGCCTTAGATGAAAAAGGAATCTGCCACACAAATAAAAGTATATCAATGACGGAGTACCTTCTCCTCTGTTTTCAGTGCTGGTTTGGGAGGCTGAGGTTGAGGCACTTTAAATCCCAAGAGCTCCAACATCTTCTCTGCTGCATTCCTCTTGGCCACTTTTTTACTTGGACCCATACCTTCTGCAGTATGACCAGTAACTGACACCTGATAAAGACGGCTGGATAAATTATTTCAAACATTAAATTATCTTTTTTTTACTATATTATATACAAAGGATGTCTGACAAACCTGCATGACAAACTCCCTACGTCGAGGCAGTCCTCTCTCAGTCACTAGGATATACTCAGGCTCTTTCTCTTTTTTAGCCTGCTGGATCTGAGCCAGTCTGCTAATTGGGTTTATTCCTTGCCCATATTCTGGACTGGTCTGCAGCTAAAAGCCAAGAGGATTTTAATTTAACTTCTACCATCTACAATAAAAAAAGAACATGCTAACACCTATACAGGATATAAGCACTTGAAATGAAGTTAGTAGCTCACCAAACATTGAGAATATCCTGCACATTTTGCATGTTACAGATATCTTTTCATTATTAGTGATAAAAAATAATAGACACTTCATATTTCTAAATATGATATAAATTTGGACCTCTAACAACATTTTCTGTATTTTGGCTTTCTGTTTATTATATATAAGTATTATTAATTTTAGGTCCTGTCTTCTATTACCTTCTACGCTGACTGCTCCCAGTTAACAGCTTGAGAGTTTGGGTCTAAAATACTCAGAGCCCAAGTAACTAACTTAAAAAGTAAAGAAATGCAGACGCTGTCAGACACTGTGTAAATTAATATTAAAAGTTATATTCAATGATGTTACAAATCTTTGACCTTGCTTTTAAAAATGTCTGCTGATTTAGTCAATTTAACATTTAGGTAATGTTTTCAGTAGTAGAAAAAAACAGAATTCTGTAGAGACTAAACAAAACAAAATTAAGGAAGCATATTTTTGTAACTAAATTACACCACCTTTATGATGGATTTGGTTTTCTTTTTAATACGAGGTGGCATCTTGTCTGTGACAGGTAGTTGTGGCAATTTCCGCAGCTCCTCCAGAACAGCAATGGCTGCTAGCTTCTTGGCGATCTTCTTGCTCTTGCCCTCCCCTTCACCAGTGAACTCTCCCACTGTCACTTTCACCACAAAGCTCTTCATATGAGGTGGTCCTGTCTCTTTCAGCACCTAATCAGAAAGTCTAATTCATTACTGTGCCAGCCAAAAAAATCTTGCAGATATAGATTTTAATTGTGTGAGAAAAGAAATGTACAACTGACATGATTCCATACATTATATGGTTAGGAACATTTATGGGCAAATTAAAGATTGTGGTATACCTCAAAATTCACAGGCATGTTCCGCTTCAGTGCAATCTCAAACACTTGGCTGATCTCAGATTTGTTGAGGTTTTCTTCTTCTGGTTCTTTTTTCATCTATACACCAAAAGTAAGTTTATATAAGAAAACAGACACTATTACACATTATAACATATCTCTAATGACATTTCAGCTTAATGAAAATTAAATGTTGATGGAGCATTATGTTACATCTTATGGTAGGAAATAAACACAGGGTTCAGCCAAAGGGTGGCAGAATTTTGATGGATCACAGGTAAGAAACATCTATGATAAAAGTCCTTAATTTTCATTCTAAAGCTTATAAGATCTACATGATAGGACATAGCCCAAATTACTGTGGGTAAATAATTACACTTAAAAGTGAAAGAAACACTCGGAGCCCCACAGTAAGCATTCCTTGTTAATAAGTAGTTCAAGTCAGTTGGTGGAACTCCAGCTGCACCAAAAACAGCAGGAGATTAGCTGATACAGTAGAAGGAGGACCTGACACACTTGCACAGAATAGTGCATCATGCATGTGAAGAACAGCAGGGACAAATAAACCAACTAGGAAGGTAACATGCAGTGAACAGAATCCAAAGGGAAGATGGCCAGGGACATCTGAGGAAAAGGTTAATTTTAATGATGAAAGGTACAACTCCGTCACATAGGTGAGTTCATCTAGAAGGCAGCTAAATGAGCACTAAAAACAATCAGATGATGAACACAGAGAATGTAGTGGACTATCTATGTTTAGGAGGAAGAGAAAAGCACAAGCTAGGGTTGACTACATTTAAGTTTAAATCTTCATTCACTGAAGAGAAACTAAGGCATTTTAGGAGAGTTTAGAAAGGAAAGCACCTGGAGGAATATCTTCAATGGGTACGTGTTGACACTCAGAGGCAGGGGCAACTTATGTTACCTGCACAGTTATCTTCAGCTTAGTGAGATACATTCACCACTGCACAACGGCTCACCCAAATGGTGAGGTACAAGAAATGTGCAAGGGCTACATCAGTTCCTGGGGTATCCTATTGTGTCTATAAAGGAGATCCTAACGTTTTAAAGTATTTGTGGGAGCTTATGTTGAATGTATGAGGGGAAAAGGATGAGGATGTGGCGTCAGATTTCAGCATTAGTCAAAGCGTATTTTTGAGGATATTAAGTTATGCTGCAACAAAAGTAATTAATTATATCACATCCTGGGAAGCATTTGGAGATTGCTGTCCTGGCTGGATGACCATTTCACTGAGTACATCATGTACCTATAGGCTGTTAGCTAAGTTTGGACTAAGTAATGTACTGTTTTATAGAAAAGGATTTTGGTTGCAGAACATCTTGTTGTGTTGTAATACTTATGCTAGGCTGTTGGATGCGAGTATGGGAAGTCCACAATAAATTTACCACCTTCTCTGACCTACCTCAACTAGCTGCTGTAACAGTGGCTCTTTCTGCAGTGATTTGATAGCTTTAGCAGCAGCGTCATGTTTAGCCGCCTGACGTGTGCGGCCCTTTCCATGGAATTGCTGCCCTCCAATGGATAACTCCATATGATACAGCACCGGTGCCACCGGAGGAAATGGGTAGTAATACCTGGTCAGGTAAAAGCCAGAAGTCAAATACATGCCAGAAGACCTGCATTCAGACTTATTTGGTCGATTGTTTTACAAATACAATACAACATGTAGCTGATTACATTTTGCACACAGTATCAGAAGACAGTTCTATATTTACATTAACAAACAGCTAAGACTTGATTGTCTACTTTATCCTCCACTTTATTTAAGTCTTCTCCTTATGTGAAACACTGATAGCACAAGGTGTACATACTGTTGCATGGAGCGAGCATAAGGTCCCGGTGCTCTGATATTGTAGTTGAATGTGGGTCTCATGCCTTGGTATGGGTCTATTAGTTTATAGATTGGCTTCTTCCCCAACTTCATACAAAGTGCATTCAGCTCCACAGTGTGAGTCATGCTATCTGCTAAGAGAAAAACTAGTCAAAGGGCTGATAATAGTCTCTGATTTTCAGTTAACAGGACAGAAATTGAAAAATATAAAGTGCAGAATACTGACAAAAGAACGAGCTTTATGTACAGATTATTTCAGTAACAAACAAAAGCATTTTAAAATGTATTAGTTCTTCATTTAAATGGTTTTAAGATAACCAAAAATTCACATTTACAACACAATAAAAAGGAGTTGTATGTAAGTATGAGAACATACACTCTGGGCCTCTGTAGAACCCACCTGGGTTCCTGCCTTGATGTCGTGGGATTCTGTTATTGGGTTTGGGCAGTGTGGTCTGGGCGAGAGCACAGGCTGCTGCAGAGTGCTGAGCTTTCTTTATACTGGTGCCCTCTGCATCCCAGTGCTGCTCCCCCAGAGTTAACTGCACAGTAAATATCTAGATAGAGAAAAAGAACAAACGTGATAAGTATAACTGGCGCAAGGAGAAATGGGGTACATTAATTAAAAAAAAAATACACAAGAGACTTTGGTGTGTACCTTGGAATGGGCTGGTCCTTGCTCACTGAGTAGCTTGTACTCAGGCTGGATCTTATTGTAACGGGCTAACTCATTCACCAAACACATGGGGGTCTTCTCTTTAGGGTTTGCCATGTTAGAAGCTGCAACAAAAGATAAATTTCATTTCTTTTTATTATTTAAATGTAATTTAATTTAACCGTTATGACTATATACAAAATCCTATGCAACTTGTAACAATTAATATTGTGAGCCATCAATAACAACCTCACACAGTGTATTCATATATTTTTTTTAAA
>JAOVVF010000017.1:10856770-10872098 GCA_028565595.1 Duopalatinus emarginatus | reverse complement strand
CAAGAAAACTTTTTTCACATGGTCATAATGGGGTATTTTGTGTAGAATTTTGAGGAAAGAGATTAATTTAATACAATCTGATGGTGCAAGCCAGCACAAAAATCAGAGATAAAAGAATTGTCCACAGACATCCAGAACAAGACGGTCTCAAAACACAGACCTAGGAAAATACAAATTTATTTTAGTTCAATTTTAATTGAAATAGTGCAACTCTTCTTACAGCCAGTTCTTACACAGATTGTGTTATAATGTGACCAACACTGAATGTTCTCATCTGAACACCAAGTGTTACATCTGGAAGAAACCAGACACTCCTCTTCAACTTGCTCATCCCATTCCCATGAAGCAGCATGGTAATGGCTGCATCATATTTAATGGATGTCTTTTAGCAGCAGAGACAGAAATTTGAGGTGGAAGTGGAATTGACCTCTGCATTTGACCCACACACATACGCACTAGTGAACACACACTAGGGGCAGTGAGCACACATGCCCAAAGTGGCGGGCAGCCCCTAAATGCAGTGCCTGGAGGAGCAGTTAGGGGGTTAGGTGCCTTGATCAAAGGCAGTTCAGTTGAATCTTGTTGGTTATGGGCAGGGAACCATGGATGTTCTCATCCTAAGGCTGGTTCCTTAACCACAAGCCTAAAGTATAAAGGTTCTTCTTCAAATATGACAGTCACCCTTAACCCATAAAATAATGCAGTAGTGGCTACAGGTCTGTCAAGTGTCTAAACCAGAGGACCACCTGGCAACGGAATGCAAAAATCTGTGTCTACAATTTTTGTGGTTGTAATAAAATAAACATTTGTTTAGATCTGTGTGTATATAGTAACTTTTTTATAGTAACAATGTCCAGTTCTCTGACACCAATGCACCACAAACACAATTAAAACAGGACTTTCATGCAGTCATTGTCTTTCCAATGTCAACATCTTGCCTGTATTCTTGTTGTATGTAAAGTCCCATCAGACGATGAATTTAGCTACATAAAAACCAATTGTTCCTAATCTGTTTCTGTGTAGCAGATTTGCAAGGTTTTGTTAATGCATATTTTGGTGGCACTGGCTAAGTCAGGTACCTGTGAAAGTTAACCACTGCATACTGTACTTGCACACAGGGGAATGTGACCTCTGTATTTAACCCATCCGTGCAGTAAAACACACACACACACACACACACACACACACACACACACAAGTGAACATTAGGGGGCAGTGAACACACTTGCCCGAGGTGGGGGACAGCCCTAAATCACGGTGCCCAGTGAGCAGTTGGGGGAGTTGCTTACGGGCACCTTAGTCACGACTTGCCCTGGGCAGGGATCGAACCCGGGACCTTCTGATCACAAAACCGGTTCCCTAACCACTAGGCCACAACAGGTATAGCAGTGCAATATTTCTAGAAAGACCTGAAAAGGTCATTAAAGCAACAATCTTTTGTTCAGCCTGTTAAGGCTTTAGAGGTGCTAGAAGAAGCCTTCAAAATCCAGCTGTGCTGAGCTCATCTGGGAAGATTAAGGGCTGTAAGGTCTGAATATTTGTGTGAACATGTAATATTTGCTTCAGTTTTAGAGTAAGGCTTTGGGATAACAAAATGATGGAAGTGGGGAGAAATACACACAATTGTGAACAGACTGTTGTATTAGAACGTTCCGACTCTGACCTACCTGTAGGGTTACAGAAGGGTGTAGCGGAGGCTGAGGGCAGGGCAGAGCTTCGTAGCGGGTGACTGGCACTTTCTGAAGGTAAGGAGCTTGTAGCGGAAGGAATGCTAAAGCCAGGCTGGGGCTGCACTAACTGTAAAGGAGCAGAACTGGGTACAGGGCTGCCAGGAGACTGGAACTGAAGCTGGGACATTCTGGCTGATGATTAGGAAGACGCTTTGCAGTCTGCAGCCGGATTCTCAGAGGAAAAATGATGAGCGGTTATGAAGGAATAGTGGGTGATTAGGGAAAAGGAGAAGACTGCAAAGCTCTGCCTGCCAAAAAAAAAGGAACACAGGTGAATTAAAACCTATACAAGAAATGATGAAGTCTTCAGTGATTTCACAACAGTGTGCCATTATAAATGTAAATGGTAAATATTAAAACTGTCACTCTATACAGCAAGGAAAAGAACTGAAGTGAAGAAATGAGTGCATATCAGGTCACTGACACTCAAATAAATCTAAACAGTGCTGGAGTTTGACAGCTAGCTAAAGGTCTCAGGTTAACATTTAAAGACGATTCTTTTTACCCTGACATAAACGTTTCTGTACAATAACACACAGTTTAACACATTCTCGACATTTTCTCTTCCAGCTGATCTGAAACGTGACTGCAGTTTAACAATAAGCGTTAGTGAAAGCCGAGTGAAGCCTCCGCTAGCTAACTAACATTAGCCTGTCTCCCAGCTGCAGCACAGGTCAACGCTAGTCATTGTTACATCTACACTGCTCTATAAAAAAATCAAAAACAAGCGCTATTGAGTGCATGTGTGACCAAAACCTTCTACACACCTAACCTTGACGTTTTATAGTAAATGTAGAATATGACATTGACTGGGGCCAGAAAAGGATCAGAAGATATAAAGCTAATGTTAACGGCTAGCTGTCTCGCAGGCTAGCGACAACTCTGTAAAGCAGATCAGAGTCATCATTACAGCACCTCACCTCAGGTTTATTACAGATCCGGTGGTGAATCACTCCATCAGAAAACACCTGAACATTAGCGTCCGACTGTAAAGGGAGTGATATGGTGGAGGATTTGAATTAAAATACAGGTGAGGTAGAGCAGAGAAAGTAGACAGGGCAAACACTAAAGAGAATCGCCTAATGGTCCAGCCACTCCCGGAACTTACATCACTTCCGGGGGTGGATTCAGAAAGCTGGAGCATTAGGGTGATTTACTTAGATTTAGGTCTATTATAAACCTTTAAGAGCCCAGACTCAAAAGTATATAATAAAAAAAAAAAAACCATAAAACATTACATACTTTTATACTTCATTAATACACATTAACCCATAAAATAAAATCGCATCAACAAAGTCATCATTTCAATGTCAGATTTTATGGAATAATAATCAAAACACAAATACAAAGTAACACCTTTTTTTTTTTTTACCAAACAATGCAAAAATATTCAATTGTCAATAAAATAAGATAAACCAAGCTTATTTTGACACATTAAAAATATTGATAGCATACAACCGTGTTACAGTTTGTCCACCTGATGTGATTTTGTACCATAAATAAGACCTAAAAGTGGTTAAAGCCAGACATATTTCTCCATCAAATCAGTGTTTGAGGCAATTCCTCTATACATACATTAAACTGGGAAAATTGTAACAGATACTAATAAAACAAAATCACATGTGGTTAATTAAGCACTTATGCCTTATCATGTTTCATATATTTCATCTAAACAGTTCTAAAACTTCCAACTGTCATCAGGAACACGATCGTCCATCATATCATATCAGTAGTTATAAGTTAGCTAATGCATTTGTGATAATTCCAGTGCATCGATATGAAATCATGTAGATGACTAAAATCTTATTTATACAAAAAGTTGACAGTATTGTTATTGCTGTGGAACATAACTGAACAATCAGCTGCTTTACATTGCTATTTGATTTGGCTGAAGTATCATCTTGCATAAATAGGGGTCCTGAGTGTCAGGGTTTAAAGTGGAAAGGTTAAAGGTTGTAAGCTTGTCGGATACTCAGAGTGTCTCTCATCATTAAATCTCTCAGTCGCCACAAAGCGTCAACCATTGTGGTGTGAGCGCCTTTGCTTTTCAGCCAGTGAGAAGGAAGACGGCTCTCCTGCTCTCTAGTAAGGCGGGAGTCTTTCCTTTGAGCTGTAAAAAGGAAATAGAAATATGTTAGAAAACAGATTAAACATTTTGAAAATAAAGGTTTTTTTTCACCTATATCACCTTTTAAGCTCTGGTCCCATTTACTGATAGTGGGGCTGTCTGCACTGAGCCCTTCTATGTATTTCAGGTAGGCTTCTGAATGCAGGAGGCGCTGTGGCCTGGGAGGTGGCGCTACAAACATGGGTGCGCCTGGTGGTTGGTGGGCAGACTGACCCATCTGACTCTGGCCTGGGTATGGGGGTGGAGCCACCTGCCCAGGACCATATGCACCCATCTGAAAAGGAAACACCATTAGAACTAAAGCCCACAACACAGCTTGGGTCAATATGGGAAATGGGGGAAATATGAACAAGTATGATTTTCACCTGAAGCCCATAAGGGTTTCCTGGACCAGGACTTCCAGCCATACCATTAATTCCAGGTCCCATTCCACCTGTAAAGACAAGAAAACAACATGTGAAATAATGGAAACATGTAGCTGGGGAGGACTATAAACCAAAAACAGTGCTGAACAAACAAGTACATGACATACTGTATATGATAAAAAAAAAAAAAAAAAAAAAAAAATCAGTGTTGCAACTGTAATTGCTCTTTGGAAGTATAGCATCTGGAAAAAAACTAAACCTAGTCTCAAAACACCAACGATTTAGCAACTAGCCTTACTGATTATATTTAAATGATACAGTAGCAAAGGTTTTACAACAATTAAACTCTAATCAACTTGCAATAAAAACATTTATTGCAAAATAAAAAACCAGCAGCCATCCGAGCAAGAGTGCCTAAATGTCCTACTTTCTTATCATTGCAATTAGTAGTAAGATTTTTCATTTTTCATTATTTTCACCACACAACAAATAGTAGAAAAGCAGGACTTAAATTAACTACAGATCTGATTGTTGCTCATTTTTCTTGGCAGAAGATTTTCATCTCTGATTGGCTGGTGAAGTTGCACTTATGTGGAAGCTTCTTACCAGGAGGGGGAATACCGGGGTACCCAGCCATGCCTGATGTAAAGTAGTGTTGAGGTGGCAACGCGGGCACCCCCATGGGGTGAGGAGGTGTGCCACCCATACCCATCATGCCATCAGGAGGACCCTGCATAGGCATGAAGGGTGGGCCATAATTTCCCATCATGCCTTGGGTGGAAAGGGAGAAACAACACAAAAGAATCCATGCATTTGTGACATGCAAATGTGTGTGGTCATGCACTACAAAATAAAAAGACACTGCAAACTCTACAAGAGCAGGTTAGACAAAGTAACATGGGTAAAAAAAAAAGTGTCATAGTTATAAATGATGACAGCAATGGAACTTCCATTTGTGGTTAATAAAAATAGTAACCATGCAAATAAAACAATAAAACAAGGACATCTATTACACACAGTCATGAAGCTACAGTTGGGAATATAAATAAAATCATATGGGGTCCTGAGTTGGGTGAGAGTACAATGATTGGTGACTGATGAGAATGAGCTGGGATATGGATGAGTCAGTAGGTGATGGAAGATTTGGAGGGTGCCCGGATGCTGTATCTTGATTGTCTCGAGGAGAGGGTATAAGGGGGATTTGGCGTTACCTGGAATAGGTGGCATGGCTTGGTTTAGCATCCCCATAGAGCTTGGGGGAGGCACCACCCCCATCAGAGACCCGACTGGGGTACCTGATCTCGGGGAAGCTGCTGCCTGCTGCTGTTGCTGCTGCTGTTGTAGGGCTCTTTCTCGTTCCTGCTGTTCTACCAGTTTCGCTGCACGCTCTGAAAAGACAGTGTTATACACAGAATTAAAAGCATGACCTGATTAGGCAAATAATCTTTTGTCCCCAACAGGAAGTCCACATAAGACACACTCATCTGTACCAATCCAGAGTACAATAACCAAGACATATCATGCCGCATAAGTCAGTAAAGACAAAATAGTTTAAAGGGTGATGTGGTTTTTATGTGAATCTACCTTCATATTCTGACTTCTTAGTAGATTCCAGGTTCCTCCACTCTGTACCCACAAGACGACTCAGCTCTCCAAAGGAGAAATCTGGGTGTCGAGCCTTGATGACAGCTCGCATTTCACTGCTAAACAGAATGTAGCCACTCATGTTGATCTTCCGCTTGGCTCCTTCTTTCTTGGACAGACCTTTCATCGTCTTTGGTGTGGACTGTGTAGGAAAATCATGTGTAGCAATTATAATTGTGTTTGAAATTATCTTCAGGACAGCTGCGTTTATCTGAAGGTTTAGTGTATATATGTCATTATGAGGGTGAGACCTGTAATGGTATATTAGGTAGGTCCATGTCACTAGCCAGTGAAACTTGATGCTGGGGCATGGAGGGTGTCGCTGGTGCTTCATCATCCTCATCTTCCATTTCATCTAGATCTTCATCCAAGTCATCAATATCAGCAAATTTGGCCTCTAATTCATCAATCTTTTTATCCAGTAAGGGAGATGGTTCCTTGGAAGGCACAAGTGGCTTTCTATAAAAGTAAACATTTTGAAACATTAGCCTCTATTTACATCCAGTTAAATATTTAAATACTTCACCAACACCAATAAAGAAGTGTGTATTAAGTTTTTTTTTTACTGGACAGAACACACTGTATGCATTATAATATTAAAGTACCTAAAGTAATAGATCTCATCATCCACCACTTTGGCTGAAAGGGAAAATCGTTTGAGGCCTTTAAACTTTTTCATCTGCTTCTCACTCTCAATATAGCGGCTCTCAAACACATGCACATCTTCCTCTGCAAACTCAGTGGGCCTACAGGAAATAAAGTCCTTAAAGGAGAAGACAACACACTTCCCTATAAAAAAAGAAGAAAAAAATTAGGATTAAATTAATAAATGTAACAGAATGACTTAGAAGTGCATTCTAGAGAATAAAACTGTGATAGAACAATAAAATGTAACAAAATGAAAAACTTTCTAAATATATATTAATATCTTCATCAGCTTTATTTATATATTGACAAAGACAAAAGACTGCATTATATTATATTAAAACTATAGGTTATACTACAGATGACTAGCAGAAGAGTGGTTTGTACCTAAAATGCACATCATGGGGGCCGTCTCCTCCAGGTTGCTTAGGAACACTTCACGCTTGTAGAACATCTTTGTGGGCTCATGTTCGGTCTCCTCAGGATGGATGAATATAGGTCCAAAGAAGTAAGCAACCCCATCCTGCTCCCACATCTTCTCAATCCTGCCCAAAACCACCCAAACAAATAACTAAGTTTGATATCAGGCATAGGTATAAGCTTGGTAAGTAAGTGGAAAAGTCTCTTGCCTGCCAATGCGTGGCCGGGTCAGTCTATGTGAGCGAATGTAGACACAATCACCCACTTTCAGCCACATGTTATTGTAGCATAGCTGTTCATAGTACTGACATCCAGCTTCACCACTGGCCACCTCTACAGGAACAGGCTCTCTCTCCTGGAAATGGCACGTATAAAAATGATAAGTGACACGCACGTGAAAAACCCTGACCATCTGACATGAAGCACACTTACCTTCTCAATAAAGCTACTATGATCATCAGCAGTGTCCGCCATCTTGTCCAGGTCCCGATTTGCAGCACTGGAGAACATGGACGCAACTCTGACTACAGGTAACGGCACATCACGAGGGATTAATTTCACGGAGCTTGCTGGCATGGCCCAGATTTTGATCTTCTTGAAGGCCTTGATCCGGGCTGTGTAACGAGATTCACAAACAAAGACGTCCTCAGGCTTGAAGCCCTCAGGCTGAAATTTAAAATAGTCCTGGAAAAAAAGTCAAACAAGTTATAGGGATGTTAACATGTTTGATACTAAAATCACAGTGATTTTCTCAAGGTTAAGGAAAGAGAATGGAATTTTTTCCTTGATTTACCTTAACAAATATGACCATACATTTCCCCAGTATTTTACTGACTGGAACTTTGTTGTAGTAGTCACTTTTGAATACTTCTTTTTCCAGGAACTTGCGTGTAGCCAGGTGAAAGGTTTCGCCTGGTCTGTAAAACCAACAGCCGTACAGCCACTGCTCACCTGCAGAAAACAACCAGAAGCGTTGAAATAACTAGGAGTGTATTAATAGGACTAAGTTACTATTTACTATAAGGTTATATTTTGCTGATTTTAATTGACTTATTTTACATTTAATGAGCTTGTGTTGACCTCAGAAGTAGTTAACAGTATTGAATATCCACCGATGTGTACAATTTGGCCTATAATCACTTTGACCTTCTGATGATAAGCAACACACATTTAGAGCCATGCCGTGAGCCTGAGCACTATTTACGAGTGCTTTGGATAGCAAAGAATAATTTAAGGTCATTCATGATGCATTCTGGTTGTTCAGTTATTGTGGCAATTGGTTTTGAAAATAAAATAGAATATAATAAAAATCAATAGTTCATCAAAAATCTAAATAATAATTAAAAATCATTATTTGTTAAACCTTTCTGCCTGAAAATGAAGGTGGCAAAAAGAAAAAAAAGCTTTCTCACCAGCCTCATCCTTCCACAGTTTCTCTATGCTGACAATGTGGGGCTGCAGGTTGGCTTCAGATGGCTGCACATACACAAAGTCTCCAACACTGTAGGTACTGTTCTCAAAGCTGCAGTCTTGACTATAGGTGTTCTGAAGGCCTGATGACCACTGACCCTCTGTAGCACCGTCAGCCTTTTCCTCCTCTGGAAAAACAATCACTAATGTATACACAGGCTTTTCTTGAGATAATTCTTTAGTGTGTCTAATAATAATTAAAAAAAAAAAAAATCACATTGCCTGCAGACACACTACGTGGTCACCTGACCATCACACCCACACATGTTGGCCCTCCACAATCCACAAAGATTAAAGCACAGGTTTGTCTTTGCTATTGCTTTAAATTTTCTCTTTACTGGAACTATGAGTCCCGCAGCCACGCTCCAAAATCTACCTGAAAGCCTTCCCAGAAAGGGGGAGGTTATTATAACAGCAAATGGTGATTAAATCTAGAACTGAATGTTCAGAGATCACATATGGGTGTAATGACCTGGTGTCCACATACTTTTGGTCAAAACTTGTAAAACACAAAACGGACCAACATACGTTTCTTGTCTTCCTCGACTTTGAGTTGATCTTCCTCTATTTCCCGAGGCAGTTTTTCTCTCCTCTCCTGCTCCACATCTGCATGCAGATGTCTGGAGGTGTAGCTCAGAGCTGGGGTGAGTAGGATCTCACCATTTTTGCACAGTTCATCTCGGATCTTCAGAAAAAACTGCTGCAGCTCAATCGAGTCTTCAAAGATCTCCGAGTCCGTCCTTTAGGCACAATAATTAGACAAGTTCAGAGAAAGTACAATAGAGCAAACTGAGTAAGAGATCTTACTCTCTAACAAATAAAAATTTAAAAAAAACATAAAGGTCAGCTAAACTGTTACTACTAACCTATTCAGGCGCCTGGCTTTTTCTAGCACTTCAAAGAAATGCTCCTGAAACACATCCAGCCTACGATAGCGACCACGCTCTATATTGTTACGGATGATCTCCAAGCTAAGAGGCGGGTCCTCAGTGTTTGCAGGATCCACAGCAGGCACCTCTGCAAGCGAATCACTGTAACAGCGGCCCTCATCATCCTGGTGGCCCATCACTGACACGAATAGGTTTCGAATGAGCTCACAAACCAGAGGAGCTACGGCCACTTGACCTCCCGCCCTTTCCTCCCCCTCTTCTTCTGACTCCAATTTGCGGCGTGCATCAAGGAAGGCTCTGTGGAGCATCAGTGCATCGCGGTAGATGAGCGACTCAGGCTCATTGTATGTACAGGCGTTGTTGAACATAAGGATGAAATCCTCAGCCATTGAATCTATGTCCTGGTAGCGGCCTTGGACCATGTAGCTGCGCACACGCTCCATGTCAATAGGCCGCTTGATGGCAGCATAATAATCTGGCAGCTCAGAGCGTGACGGAAGCCTCAGAAACACTGTGCTCAGGCGGCGTCCACGACTGTCTGTGAAACTGCGAACAGCTTCATAGAGCTCGGCCAGTTTCTGCTGCAGGGACGTCAGAGAACGGGACTTTTTTGGAGATGCAGCACCACCACTCCTCCCTGGATAGATAACAGATAGTAATGTTAACAACAACACAGAAATGTCCATCACCTTGCAAGTGTATACAACTGTGTATATTGTAAATTAATTCACACAAAATACAAAACAAATGCATTAAAGTTAAATAACGCACGTAGTTTGAGTTTGGGTGAGCCAACATCATCATCTTCAGGTAAAGGTCCTAGTTCCTTCTGTTTCTCCTTTACAATCTTTTCCAAAATGTCTGCATCATTAAAAACCTGCACATATAAAATAAACATACATGTGATGCTACATTACTCTATCAAATTGCTTACTAACTAAGCAAATAGAATATCCTTTATTATACGTTACAGTATAATAAGCTACCTGAGAGCCTTCCTCGTTGTAGTGGCGAGCATTGCGGAACATCAGCTTCATGTCATTCATGAGAGCCTCTTCGCTGACGTAGCGTTCGCTGCGGATATTGTTCTCAATGGTGCGCAGGTCCATGGGCTCCAGGATAACCTGGTAGTAATCAGGGTAGTCCTTCTTTGATGGCTTCACCATAAAGAGGTCACAGAGGCGCCGACCTGTACCTGCCTCTCGAGCCTCTGTCACCGCTGCATACAATGCTTTCATCCTGTTTTTCTTGGTGTTTTTTTTATGACTATGTTGTTGGAAAATCAATTATTGGACATTACTAGGATTATTTAAATGACAATAATGCATAAGAAATCCATTGTGGTTGCTTAAAATAGAACAGACCTTTTTCTCTTACTACTTCCTGTGTCAGGGGTCATGGTAGAGAGCAAACTGTCTCGCTCCTCATCATCTCGAAGTTCTCTCCTTTTTAACTGGAAAGAAGTTAACATGCAAATTGCACTGAACTGTACTGAATCACAAACATGGTGTATATTAGGGGTGACTCAAATGTACAATAGCATATTGCATTTACTTCAATGTTAAGTGGGCTATATAAGGGAAAAATCTTTATAAGCCCAATTACACATAACCAACTTCTGTGGATGGAAACGCCATGTTGATAAGAGGTTGTGTTAAAACCTGGACCTAATTACGATTAACTTTTTTTTACCTCACTAATGAAGAACTGCACATGAACAGTATAATTTCAATGTTCACAGTTGCCAGATTTATTAGGTGGGCCAGACTAGAATGGTCATCAGGGTGGTTCCAGACTGTATGTTTAACAACTGATCTATATGTACTAACAAGAAATTATATAATTTATTATATATATAAAAATAAGTAATGTATTCACCTGCATTATTTGCTGTAATTTATGAGCACGCTTGTAGATGGCTGAATTGGAGACATTGTAGCGTTTAGCATTCTCAAACATACTACCGAGATCTGATTCCATCTGCTCAACTCCCTCATACTCCCCATTCCGCATTTTTTCTCTGTAAAAAAACAATTTAAACAGATTGCATGTTAGAGTGCTATATAAAACTCAGTTATGAGTGATATGTCACCAAATATCAACCTTGAGACCAAAACATTGATTATTTTATTGATTAGATTTGCTATATCAATATTACACAAGGATGTCTGGCAGGGCCAAGAGAAGACTCTTACTCCCTTAAAGCACAGATACAGTGTTTCATGTATAAGGACTGATGCTTTAGATCAAAATTGCCACTTTGAGGAAACTTATAAGTGTGTATAAATAAAACGCGGGTTGATATCAGTTGAAGGTAAATTGTTTGAAGTTGTGTGTGCAGACCTGATTTGCTGGAGGGAAATGGGGTGTTTGATCTGCTGGAAGTAATCAGGGTATTCTCTGCGTGAAGGTAGCTGGAGAAAAGGCTCAGCAAGGAGCTGACCCTGAGCATTACGGCCCCCTCGGACAGCTTGGTACAACTGGAAGATGGGGTCACCAGTAGATAGTCTGGTGTGCCCACTTTCAGACTCCATCTCCCCAGGATCATACCGAACAGAGCCTGTAGTAACAGCTCCATTAATGAGCATAAAGCATTGATATTGACATAAATCACAACTACATGAAATCGACTCGTCGGAAAATACATATGAAAAAGTTAAACTGCAAATTCATTAGCAAGTGCTTGTATGTTGATTTTTGGGCAGGATAAAGGAATACCTGAGAGAATGGAGTCTTCATCGCTTTCTGAGCCAGGCTGCAATGCCACGGTAATAGGAGGCAGACGATCACCCTGAGCAGACCTCCGATTCCTGACACAGAACGTGCAGACATCAATGACAAACTACAAGCTCAGTACATCTTCGGTAACACATGGTTAACACTTAAAGCATGATGGGAAGATACCCAGAATGGGACACCTGTCCATCACTGGTTCATTCCAGTTTTCTCCCACCATACAAAACCGTGTGGGATTGAAGAATGGTTGACTCTAAATTGTGCCTAGTTCTCAATTGCTCAAACACTCTAGGGGTCGACCTATAAAAAAACCTGAACAATGAAGATACCTGATGCGGAGGCTGGATTTTGTTGGTTCTGCCTGTTCAAGTTCAGTCCTCCTCTGTAGAAAGACTTTCTTGATTGTGTTTGCATCCTTCAAACAGAACAGAAGAGTTATCACAAACATGGAAAGTAAACAAAATTGTACTGTGAAGGCAGCATATATAAACTGAGGATACTACAGAATGTAAACAGACATTACCTTATAAACTTGGGATCCAGGTTCATTGTATGCTTTGGCATTTTTGGTCAAAAGATCGATGTCCTTGGCCATGGCACTGATGGATTTGTAATGCCCCATCTGTGATGAAACAATAACATGCTATTCTTGTTGTACTTTTTTTGGTCAAACTTAGTTGGAAATCCATTAACTGCTATGATGATTAGTGATGATGGGAAACACACCTGTATCCTCTGAGCTATGGTCCGCAAATCTATTGGCTCTTTGATTATGGCATAGTAGTCTGGGTATTGCTGCATATAGGCAAAAGAAAAACATACACAATGGTTAATATTTAGTTTGCTATCTAAGAAACATACTGTAAAAATGTCATGCAAATGTCGTACCAGTTTAGAGGGCAGCTTCTGGAAAAGTTCACTAACTAATCTCCCAGAAGAATCAGTGTAAGACACAACAGCTTCCAACAGCTGCTCCAGGACCCCCTTCATATAGTTGGGTGACATCTGAGAAGAAGTGAGGAAGGATTATGTGATTATGCTGTGTCCACCATACACACTCGTGCACAGTGCAGTTAAGCTCTAAAGACTAAAGTCTCATGCACACTCCTTCTCTCAGTCAGAACTGGACAATAGATTATGAGGAAGCTGTACCTCCTCCTCTGTGGAGACTCCTGGGTTGTCAGCATCCTCACTTTCCTCCTCTTCCTCATCATCCTCAACATCTCCTCCACGAAGAAGGCTGCTCTTTGTGGCTAGAAACAGATCCCACAACTTACAGGCAGCCCTGTACTCCGGACTATCAGCCTAAAATAAAAAATAAATACTATCAGGCACAGCCTTTTGACCAACATGGAACAAAACGCTGCCAGTTCACACACCTAATTTTAAACTTTCCGGGGCATTTACAACAAAATACAAATCTGTTTGAAACCCAGAGAATAAATGGATTTTCAGCGCAATCTGTGATGACATCTCACAGTTACTACCATTTATCTCAGTTGTGTGGTATGTATTCTGTTGGTGGTGCCTCATTGGTTAAAATAAAAACAGGCACAAATATGGGTCACTGAATAGCCCCAAGGTTCCAAGAAACCTGAATGGGACCAGTTCTGTTTGGTCGAGAAAGGAAAGTAGTCATTTACAGTATGAACTAACTTAGAAAAGAAAAATCAATGAACGATAAATATTGTGACTGTTACCGGATAGTAAGCTTTGGCATTGTTTATAAGTAGCTTAAAATCTTCAGAGAACTGCTCTGCATCTTGGTAATCCTCGGTCCTGAGCTTCTGCTGGATCTTCAACATGTCAATGGGCTGGCTCACCACCTCGTAGTAATCCGGCTGATTCCTAAACGGTATACACAATTACTAGACATACTAGGCAGAGAACAATTCAACAACTTCACTGTATTCTTTCATTCATGCCATTCATTCTTTCATTCATGAAACTGCAAATAATTTTTCTCAGCTTTATGCCTAAAAACATGTAACACAAAAAAAAAAAAATGAAAACAGCAGGTGCCTTGTACCTTCTTTTTGGAGCACGCACAAAGAGCTCACAGATCTGCCTCCCTTGCTCATCTTTGTAGTCCCTGATGGTGCTGTATAATTCATTGCACACCGCAATCTAAAAGAAAATAAAACAAGCTACTATAATATGGGGTACAACACAGCAGCACATTAGATGTCATGCTCAATCTTCTTCTTCAGGTACTGTAGATGTGTCAGGGTTTATTTGCAAAAGTTTGGCTGAGAAGCAAAGTAGGTGTAGTGTTTTTTTGTTTGTTTGTTGGTCTTTCTGTTCAAACTCACTTGATCGACAGCAGGGGCATTACAAGCCTTCCTCCTTTTCCAGCTACTGGATGGAGTTGATGAAGTGGCATCGTCGAAGTCTCCACTCACACTGCTGGAGGGAGAAGCGATGCGTCGTCTTTTGGAGCCCATAGAAAAAGTACCTGCATAAACACAGCTCATCTATTATATGGATATAAATATTCACTTATGATTATTGCAGGACATCCTCAATGAATGACATTGCAGGCTTGGCTGAATAAATCAAAACAAGCAGCTGGATTAATGACATGCCAGTAGCATGATGCCACAGCTGCCACAGCTAGTTGGCTAAGGACAATCATACTAACTGGTGTATTAGTTGTTGGAGGAAATAAAGTCTGAAGAATGTGATCAGTAACATTCTAAAAAAAACACAGGCACTGATGTATAGTTACAAACACAAACACACACACACACACACACACACACTAGTAAACTGAGATACAGGATGCTCCTCCAGACAAACCAGAACAAACATTAACACAACCACAAACAAAACTGGGACTAACACGCTTTCATGTTTTTGTGACTCTAATACTACAACCTTACACACTTTATAAGCTCCTCACACACCCCGTACAGTCCTCACACACCCCAAACAGTCCTCACACACCCCGTACAGTCCTCACACACCCCAAACAGTCCTCACACACCCCAAACAGTCCTCACACACCCCAAACAGTCCTCACACACCCCAGTCCTCACACACCCCATACAGTCCTCACACACCCCATACTCTCCAAACAGTCCTCACACACCCCATACAGTCCTCACACACCCCATACTCTCCATACAGTCCTAACACACCCCAAACAGTCCTCATACACCCCATACTCTCCATACAGTCCTCACACACCCCATACTTTCCATACAGTCCTCACACACCCCAAACAGTCCTCACACACCCCATACTCTCCATACAGTCCTCACACACCCCATACTCTCCATACAGTCCTCACACACCCCA
>JAOVVF010000017.1:10830020-10840169 GCA_028565595.1 Duopalatinus emarginatus | reverse complement strand
TTTCCTGTGGTCATTGTCTGACCTATATACCAATTACACCTTCTTGCTGTAAAGATAAATTAAAGAATAAATAAAAGATCTATAAATCATACTGATCAAATGTGAAGTTTCTGACATCAGCACAAATGCAGAAGCCTAATGTCTAGACTCTGTGCATAATTCTAGGATTTTTCAGGAGTCTACACTATACAACAAATTTGATCAGGATATAGAGGCCTGTTGTACTTTTGCTAGGAGTGTGGTCTGACCCTGGACCATAATCATGCTCCAACTTGGCCGACTGCAGAATGAGGGTAAGGGTTTAAATGACTATAAGAATACTTAAGACCAGGTTCCAGTGACTGCAGAGGCTCAATGTCACTCACAGAGGGCATGTAACATATAATGACATGTGTGGTATTGAACAGCATTGCCACCATAAGAGGAGAGACATCCTGCCATAAGCCAGATACATACTGAAGAGTATTCATGTTACCTTAGTCAGTGGCTTTTTACTGTAGTCCAAAAAAAAACCACCCACACACACACACACACAAAAGATCTGGTTTACTTGTCTGGTTTAAAAACAGCTCTGTTCAACAAGGGTCATCCAGCAACATAACCCAGAGGTTCATCAAAGCAGATAAGCCCTTCACTATAATAAGGGTTGCATCTGTGAAAGGGTCATCTTTAAAATGGAAAGTGAAATGACAGAGAGACAAAAGTATACAATACAAATAGCACTAACACAAAGTCCTGCAACCTTAAAAAATACTGGTTAAACTGGCAGATGTAACTAATTAACTAATTGCAAACGAAAACAGAATCTAATAATAATAAAAAAATAATCATAGTTAAAATTATTCAAACAGTAATTTCACTCATTCATGTTTTCTTCCTATGACTTGGTGCAGCCAGAGAATCTTTTGTATTATAGCATGGATGAAGACTCCAACATCATGATCAGTGATTTTGGACTGTCAAAAATCGAGGACTCTGGAACTGTAATGTCAACCGCCTGTGGAACGCCTGGATATGTGGGTATGATAAAGAGTGCTCTGTCTCTCTCAGCTTTATTCAGACTTTTGCTGAATACTTAGTAATCAAGGGGATTTGACTGAGGCTGTTAGAGCTATAGAAGTGCTGTTTATGCCCTGAGTTCTTAGTTTCTCTTTAGAAGGAAAAATGATTATAGAGTGTATATTGACAGCAGCAGGGCATATAGGCACTCAACACTTTCTTTCTTTTTCCCCCTTTCATTAGCTCCTGAGGTTCTGGCTCAGAAGCCCTACAGCAAAGCAGTAGACTGTTGGTCCATAGGGGTTATTTCTTACATTTTGTGAGTGGGTGTCTACACACACAAACCATATCTTTTTAATTCTATGTGTTTAATGTACATTTCTGCTTATATTTTTTGAATACTATATAGTTTATAGATAATATAAATTTTATAAAAAAGAATGAATTGAAGTTACTTTTTTGTTATTAGTCAACACCGTTAAATATGCATATTTTTTTTATTTTATTTACTGTCAAACTGAAATATCTCATTTAGCTTAGTATTCAGATCATTGGCCAAGACACTCCAAATTGACCTCTATTGCATCCTATTTATTTTGATAGTATTAAAAAACTTTAAAAAGATGACTGAAATCCACCTGTGACAGATTTGGGAATGAGTATAAAATAGTTTCTAAATCATTGTGAAGTTTGTGATCACCGGAACCTTTTAGTACATACAGCTAAACTCAGTATCTAGAAGGGTTTTGGTCAGGAAGATGACCATGACCAAGTGACCACTAAAACAGACCTCCAGAGATAAAGACAACCATCTCAGAAACACTCGATCAATCAGGTCCTTATGGTAGACAGAATATACTTATACTGAGCTTGTTGAGGAATTCTAGACATTCCTCAAATATTTAGAAACTAGAATGCATTTTCATAATACAATGTGTTTTCCAGGTTATGTGGATATCCACCTTTTTATGATGAAAATGATGCCAAGCTGTTTGAGCAAATCCTGAAAGCTGAGTACGAATTTGATTCTCCATACTGGGACGATATATCAGACTCAGGTGATTCTCCTGTTTGTCAATTTGGTGGCATCCTTAATGAATTCACAAAATGTGCTTAACTAGTGTAATTATTGCAGTGTATGCTAATTTCTGTGCCGATATGAAATATGCCTGAGTCTTGACAAAATCTTTTTTTTACGTTTTCTTCAGTAACTGCTTTATCCTGGTCAGGGTTGCTGTCGTTTGAGAAGTTTTTATGTTTTAATGTTGATACTTTCATCTTCATTTTCCAGCTAAAGACTTCATATGTCACCTGATGGAAAAAGATCCAGAGCTAAGATATAATTGTGAACAAGCCTTACAGCATCCATGGTAAAACTCTTTAACCCTTTCCATTTCACAGTGCTTCTGAAAGTTGTGTCTCAACATATTAAACAACACTAATACTAATCAGTCTGAACTGCTTCTCCTCTGTCCTTCTGTCTGTGTTTTGAAGGATCTCGGGAGACACTGCCCTTAACAAGAACATCCATGAGTCAGTCAGTGCTCAGATAAAAAAGAACTTTGCCAAGAGTAAATGGAAGGTGAGTGTTTATTCACAGGGCATCAGTTTCACAGAAATTTCTTCTTGGCTTTGCAGATAAAGTTGCACCAACATATAGTGCACTGCTGATATAGATTCTGAAAAAATCCTGGAATCTGGAATATTTGTAATTCTAGTATCACAATATCAATATCCCAATTGATATTACTGTAAAATAATTTATTTAGGTTGACAATAATGCAAAAATTACAAAATTGCACAGGGATCATTAGCTGGATATGGATCCAGCAAAACGATGTACTTTTTTTGTCACAGAGCCAAACAATACGTGAAAAGTCTGGCCATAACTCCGTGACTCTGGTTGTCCAAATATGAAATTTCAACAGCTTCTATAGTGGATTTTCTGTCTTGACTTATCCAATGACATAGATTTATTTAAATTAATTACTTGAAGGAAGCATATTGGACCATTGGATCGAATGGACAGATAAGTACACATTTATTTCTATTGCTTCAAATTTAAAACAATGAATAAATACATTATTTAATTAATTTATTCATTTATTCAGTAACTGTCTAATTTTGTGAAATAGAACCATGTAACCAGATAGCAGACAATTCTGGGCAAAATATGACTCAATAATGGGCCAAAATAGGCACACCTTTAGCAGCCACATTTAAGATTTCTTATGGCATTTAGGCATGGCTTAATAAAGGCTAGTTTGGATGAATTTGTGGCTCAGTTCTGGTACCCAAATCCAGAAGTCATTGCCATCATTCCACTTTGGTATGTTGGTTGGATGAAAGTATTAAGTGTGGGCTAGTGCTGATAGACCAGTATTCAAAGTACTGCCAGGAATTAGCCTACAATACCCAATACAAACAATTACAAGCCAATTACATGTTCTATACCCCAAAAAGACTCCTTAACTAAGCCGAACATGTAGAGTAAATGAGACAGTTTATACAATAACTGCTATAAATATAGTAAAAGCTTTAACAGAGTAGTGCTGGTAGTGTTGAATTGAGCTAGTGTTCAATTAAGTGCTCTGGAAATGGGTTGGTCTCAGTTGACTTTTGAAGACAGCAATTCATTTGGTGCCAGGAGAGAGAAAAGAGAACAATTAATACAACCTTGTTACCAATTTCGAAACACAAAAAATACATGTTTGTTAAGCATATAGTAAGTTACAAAAGTCTCAGTTACTTAGTTTACTGACAGGCAACTTTTTTATGTTGGCATTTTTTATTTTTTGGCTGACCAATGCAGAGGTCATAATATAAGCATCTATGCACTGCATGTCTAATCATGAATGAAAAAAACATCATCAGCAATATTTCAGTGCCACCATTAAAAGGCTACAAGCAGATCACTGTTGGTGATCATTTCTGATACCTGACATCTTGTGCCGGTGTTTTTCCAGCAAGCCTTTAATGCGACAGCCGTGGTGAGGCACATGAGGAGGTTACAGCTGGGCACCAGCCTGGAGGGCTCCAGTCAAATCACCACCTCCAGCCCATGCCACAGACATCTACTCCTGCCTGCTAAAGAGCACAACCTGGAAGATGACGAGGAATATGAAGAAGAGGAGAACGGTGAGATAGGGCATGGTTTATTCAACAGGTTAAGCAAGAGATGACATCAGCTATACCTGATAGTAACACTTTAAGCAAGTGATGTTAAAAGTATCTTGTCAGGTTAAAACTCTGCTGAATCAGATGAGAAGGCTGTAAAACCTTAGAGAAGTTTTGTTCATCAGTCAACATCTGAAAACACAATGTTGTGGTTTACCTGTTGATTAGAGTTTAAAAACAAATGAATGAAATTTCCCGTGTTTAATTAAAATCCTCATCATTGCTTGATGGATGTACTGATGGAACAATTCTTTTTTTAAAGCTAAAAGAAGATGGAAATTGAGCGAGTATATAAATCTACATACTTTCTTTCTTTGTTTTAATGCTGCTGTCTCTGACTAGGTTCTCCAGATATAGATGGGCGACGCAACAGTGCTGATCAGGACAGTATCAGAAGCTGTGCATACTGCTGTAGACCAACCAGCAGGGTCTGAGACCTTAGACCTAGAAAAGGCTAGCAGATCCCATTACGCACATATGCCTATCACCACCAGTCTGTTACTGAACACACAGCTTAATTAAAAGTGTCCACCAGAGGGAGCTAGTTCAAAGAGAAAGAAAGCAAGAGTGGCATGGGAAGGACTCAACATGCCAACCCAAGCGTTCCTTTAATTGTGGTTTCTTTATAACACCCATTTTAGGTTTTGTCTGTTTTGTATCCCAACCAAAGAATAATTGTGCTGTATTGAGACTGCTTTGTTAGTGTTATGTTGGCACTAAAAACAGATTATGAAAGGCTGATGCCAAACCCTGCATTCTGTGTCAGACTGGTTTAACACCAGCTGGTGATTCACAGCTTTGAGTTTCTTTAGGCTACTTTCACACTAGCTATTTTCCCCAAATCACCATAATCCAGGGCAGAAATCCACACAGACATGGGGATAACATGTGAAAATTCACATAGTAACCCAAGTACATAATTAAACATGGAAGCCCTAGGATTGTAAAGCAACACTACCTGTTGCACCACCACACCACCCTTGAGTTAATATGAAGATGCACTATATGGCCAAAAGTATGTGGGCCTTTCTCAAACTGTTACTGCTAATTTTGAAGCAGAGAATTATCCTTATATGTTGTAGTACTTAAATATCTTTGCACACAAAGCAAGTTCCATGATGACATAGTTTGATTAGTGTGTAGTAGAAGAACTTGAGTATCCTGCATAAGGCCCAGACCTCCAGCCTGGCCATGTTTCAGTGGAAATCCTTCCCAGAAGTGTTGAGATTATTGTAACAGTAAAAGCAGGACTACACCTGGAATGGGATATTTAAAAGGCATATCTGGGTGTGCTGGTCTTGAATTTCCCTCTGGGCTTAATAAAGTAATCTATCTATGTATCCATGTTCACATACATTTGGATATATATATGTTCAATATTTCAGTGTCAATATTTTTATACTGCAGTGTAATTAAGGATGACAAATTTGTTGGTTTTAAAGCATTTATTTATGTGAACATCACAGATCGTTTCCTGAATATAGTTGTCTAAATGCTGTGTAGGCACACAAGTATGCATTTCCCCATTGTGAGACAAATAAAGGCGTCTCTTCTCTTATCCTAATTACTGTTGCTCTATTGCATTATTAATAATACAATTGGCTGGTTAAACTGTACTAGTTACGACCTGGTGGTAGTGTTGTTATGGCTACAGTGTGCATGTCAGGCAAGTCATGTTTTCTTATATCAGCTGAAAAGGTGCTACAACCAGTTCTCTCTGAGAAAAAAAAAGTCTAGTGTGAAAGCAGCCTTTTTCCAAAGTCAAAGATGGGGAACCGAATGGATGTCCTTTGGCAAGAGTTCAAACTGACATCCCTGTACTATATCCTCACATATGCCTAGCATGTATGAACTAAGAGAGCACAAGATATTATTGTTGTTGTTTTATTGTTCCCTGATACAGTCCTTTTGTGAGAGTGAAAGATGGATAGCACCTTGTGTGTTAAAGTAACTTACCATAAATTTCCAAGTGCTTTATAGATCAGTTCTGGGCATTAGTGGTATACTGAGGGATTTGATTGGCCTTGATGTTGAGCAGGGATCTCAGGTTTGAGTCACTGACTGAATAACCTGTACTGTGCTCCTTAAACAAGATGTTTAACGTTTGCATGACCTCGTAAATGTTTACATAAGCGATGACAAACATTAGATATTATCACTATGCTAATGTAACAAGATGTTGAAACTTTTATTGTATGATGTTAAAAACACAAAGTATTTTGGCACTGATGGAAGGCCACTTTTGAATATAGTGTGAAAAGCACTTAGAATTTATGTCTTTTTCCCCTTAGTACTTGGAATATTGTTTGTATACTGTTGTCTAAAGTTTTCAGTGCTAATTTGAAAGTCTCAGATGTTTCCTCTTGCCACAAAAGATTACAATGATGTTAGGAGCTTTGCACGGTCTCATATTATAATTAGTTTGACCACAGTCATTGGATAATAGCTCCAAATTCTTATTAATTATTATTACAAAGTATTAACAGTGCTCATATAGCAAGTGAAAGTGAACAATTTGCACACAGAGGAATTTGACCCGTCCGTGCAGTGAAACACACAAACCAGTGTGCCCACGGTGCCCAGGAGCAGTTGGGGGAATTAGATGTGTTGCTCAAGGACACCTCACTCGTGTCTTGCCCTGTGTGGGGATCGAACCTGGGACCTTCCGGTCACGAGACCGGTTCCCTAACCACTAGGCCATGGCTGCCCCACAGCTGCTCACACAGCTTGTAGTCTAGTCTCTAAAGGAAAGGAATATAATAAAATTATCTATCTATAATTACCATATCCCTGGAACTAGCACAATAAATAAACAAGTTATATGCTTAGCATTAATGAGCAGAGGATTCTATCTGATGATGCAGAGAAAGGGACAGTATTATGTCTAAGAAACAGTATAATACCACAGACCTTAAAATTTTATTGTTCTGTCACTAATTTGTATAGTAAACTATAGATCAATTATACTCTAACAAGCCTAATTACTGATCTGATTTATTCCCTTTTAATGCTTTCAGTTACATTCTCTTGTGCTGGGCAATTTCAAATATGAAAAGAAGCAAATGTCCATGTATGCATTTAAAGATTGTATTTTTTTTTTTTGTAAAAGCTGTTTTAGCTACCAATATATGGATGCAATGCATCATGGGATATTGACAGATTAACAAAAAGTTAAAGAATTTGTATCCTTGAGGATCTTGTAGCAGGTTCTGAATTAAACCCTCTTGTCTATGCATTGTGTACTCTGTAAACTTTATATGTACAGTGCAAATAAAGTTCAGATCTAAGTGCTATGCAAATCATGACTGTGGCTGCTGTTTTCAGGCTAAACAAACTCAGACCTATAAAGATGTAACTATAGATCAGAATTTCAACTTTCACTTCTTATTAATGACACTTAATATTTGGTTACATATCCATTGCTTGCAGGAATTAAATCAAGCTTATGACCAACTGACATCACTAAACTTTTACATTCTTCTTTTGTGAAAGATTTCTTGCCTTGCACCACAGAGTTTTTCAGCAGTTGTTTTCAGTCCCTCCAGTCTTCAAAATTCTGCTCAATTGGGTACTTACTTGAAACATTCCATTTTTTCTTTTCCTTCTGATGAAGTCCTTTGTTGTGCAGAGCAGTCAAATCTCTAGTGTATAAAGGCCTTCTAAACCGTTCCTGCATGGAAAAGATGTCTACATCCATCCCTCAAGAACCCTCTGCAGAAGGCTCTGCAGTCCTACTTTTACTCTTCTAGCAGAAGCATTAGGATCACACATTCATCAGCCTGAGAATCAGATGAAAGCACACAGGCAGAGGCAGATTCATATACAGTGTAGTTATGTATCACATAAGCGAGCACTAAGGAGTTAGAGTTTCATCATTGTTTGTGGTTTGATAGTTTTAGTTAGAAATGGCCATCATTACCAACACAAGAAACATTCCCCCTTGTTTAAAAATATCTAATTGCTATCAGCATTGTAATTTGACATTTATGCACTAAAACTAGAATTTATTCTTATTAATTGGACCCAAAATAATGGCAACATTAAGGCAAAAAACTATCATAAATTACAGATATTACAAATTTTTATTTTAACTGTCACAATGTTTCTATATCCACATTCAGTGCTATGTGTACCGCCTGGCCACAGTAAGTAATACTACATGCTTGGAAAAAGGGAGTCATTATAATCATAATAATAAATGGTCCAAACCTGTGTGTCTCCCCTGGAATAGGGAGACAATTTTACTTAGCATATGAAAAATCAAAGAAGGAAGGCTCTTGCAACAGCAGTAGCTCTCACTGTGGGCTAAGAAGATGCAATAAGTTAAAGGGTTTTTGATACTGAGTGAAAACAGCCATCACAGATATGATGATAGATATGATATGATACTGGCCTAGATATGAAGGTGAAAGAACTTCATCATTGCTAATCATTGTGTTCCTCTATTACTGGGTGTTCAGTCCGGCTCAGCCTAATCTGTGATACATTCATGTATTTTGCTACTGCTTACTGTAATGAAGATTTACCATGTGTCATTAGATTTAGACAGACAACCCAATGTTCCCTTATATAACATAGTATAATAGTATATATAACTACTTTTCTACACCTAGTTAATAAATAAATTAGAATAATTATTACCTTCTTTTTTTATGTTGGCCATGGCACACTTCACTGCCTCTAAGATGGGTCTGGGGCCTAGGGGATCCCTTCTTGAGCTATGAGGAAGATACCATACACAGCCCAAGGAGAACAGAGGCCAAGACCAGCTACTGATTCATTATATCATGTGACTGGGGGAGGCGGGGTGGGCAGTTGTCTCATAATACAGAAAATACAGAAATCTTTATTTTTATCTTTATTACAGAAATGCATGATTAATTGAATTTATTTCTAATACAAATTAGGATACAATTTAAGTCCAATACATGGCAAATTCATCCAGGCACCCATATGTGGTCATGATTTATGCCCCACAATTGCAATGTACTGTGTTTAATGGTCTCCAGGTGGCTGGTGCAGCAGGCTCATTTATTGCTGATCAAACCTTTCTGGGAAAGCAGCCACTAAGCTCTACCATCTCTGGCCAATCTTCATATGTATTTGTCTTCTTATTATTCATGATGAGCTGCACATTTAAAAAGGAAGACTTCAGACTTTTTGGGCAAAACATTAAAACACACATATTATTTGCTACCTGTGAAACATTTGTCCCAAATTTTAGGAAACAACATCTTTTAAGTGCAATAATTAATTTGCTCAGCATGTTGCAAATATGCTTCCTACACTGGCAATACCTTTGGGGAGTGCACACAGGCAATTGTAACAGCATGCACAGTAATCTCATGTGAATTCTGTTAATATCTCATTCCCATTTCTGCTGGACGCAAAATATTGCATGCCCTCAATACATAACCAGAGTATTCACTTACATTGTGTTACTGTAGAAAATTACCAAGTCACACAAATGGTTCAAATAATTGATCTTTGGAGGTTCACACCTTCTCAAATGGACTCTCCTTATTTAGTCCACCTGCCCCCGCAAACACCCAGTTGTCCCTGTATTTCACAGAGTGGACTATACTGCTGCCCAGTCCAACAAACAGCTTTCTGACCTCATTAGTCAACCTGCAGCACAGAGTGGTATGATATAACCACCAGGATGATCTTATTGAAAACACATCAATGACATGTTTAGTTTAGTACTTACTGTACTGCAGGATCTTCATATGAGGCCACTAAAACTATATTTCCTTTTTGTATCGTCTTTAGAAAGTCAAGCAATCCTACAACAGCAGAGAAACAATACTTATATAGATGCAGTAGCAAAAAAGGCTGTAAACACATTCAGTGCATTATATACAGTATTTTGTCAATTATATATACTGCTGACCAGCTCCATGTTGCACCTTTACATAACAGTGCATTAAGTGGGTGGAGTATGGTAGCCAAGTTTGGAACAAACCTGGCATA
>JAOVVF010000017.1:10793912-10818166 GCA_028565595.1 Duopalatinus emarginatus | reverse complement strand
TAGATAGATAGATAGATAGATAGATAGATAGATAGATAGATAGATAGATAGATAGATAGATAGATAGATAGATGCCTCTTTCCTTTCCTCTTTCCCAACCTTGATCTTCACCAAAAGATGAACCATAAAAGGCCTGAAAGGCTGACCTTTTTGGCTGAGTGAGGACATAAAGAAAAAATAAAGACTTTGTCAACATCCTCCCCTTCAACTTCTTCCAAACAGATTATATTTGAAGTCCTTCTGGTGACATTTTTTTTCATTCTGTGAAAGTGAAATCCAGGAGTGAATCAGAAGGAGATTGGCATTCTGAAGGTCTTGGAATTGGCTCAGGAGAAGTCTGATCTGTAGAACAACAGCATGTTAAATATTAAGCACTTGAGCAATAAAGCTAGATTTTCTGGATGGATATCCTCTTTGTGAATAATATTGGAAACCATGTCACCCACAAACAGATGCTTAACAAAACCTAAATGTTATGGATGACCAGTAAAGTTATATTTGGAATAATCTAAAAAAAAGTACTGTAGAACCCTTGTAAATAAGTACATATTTAATCTGTCAACAGACATTTAAGTTTATGTTCTCATTCCTGGTGTACTTGAAGTAGATAACAAAAAACTGCCTGTCATTTCTATCACAAATTTGATTTAATGGAAAAACATGCTGCAGTGTTCAGTCAGAGAACATTAACTGCTTGTTTCTCCTTCGGGAAACTCACACAGACTTAATGGCACAAAGCAGATCAATAATAGAGATCTAATTACTACACATAATGTTTCAGCATTCATTTTTCATACCGAAGCTCATATTCCTTTCCTGAGTTCATTTTAATGAGCATATGCAAATAAGTGGATAATCACGATAAAGCAGACTGCGATGAATGCTGTGATGCTTGCCAGAAGCTGCGGGTGAATTTATAGGACATATCCAGTCCCGTTTTCATGCAACATTTGGTAATTGCAACATTATGCTTTAATGAACTCTTAAAATATGCCTAAATGCAAGTGAAGCATCGAAACAATGCAAATTTATTATTAGTTTATTTTTTCAATCTTTAGAAAAGACAGGAAAAGAGGGTGAGAAAAAAATGTCATTAGCTACTAAGTGTGTGAGTATGTATGATGGGGTAGGGGAGCTTTGTGGTTTTCCTGCTGGCACACAAACAGCATCATTAGTAGATGGGGAGCACTGCTTCTGCAAGATCATAATTCAAATCCAGCTATATCAGAGCCTGTGGGGTTTGTGTGCCCTTGCATTAAACAGAAAAGACACCCAAAGAGAGGCAAGCCAAAGACACCACCGAGACCAAGGTGATGAATATAGTATGTGCTTATGTGATCTATTCCAAGCAAATGCACAGCACTTAAGTGCAACTGTGGGTGTGTAGATGAACTGTGAAGTAAATTTCACCTTGAGTGAAAGCTGTGGCACCCATGAACTTTATTTTCAAACAGGTTTTGAGTAGTGTATGTACCTTCTTCTTGTAAAGCGTAAATGTATCTGGGTATGATTATGGTACACCCCCAAAAAATTATTTGGAGGACAACATTTGTGTTACTGCAACTTCTTTATCCCACAGAAAATTAATGAAAGCTTGCTTTGGCATCAAATTCTATGCTTTGGATCCCCATGCGATGCTTAACTGGTGTTCAGTTTCTTCCAATTAGCAAGTATGTGTTTTAATTAGCTAGTCTGATACATTTGGTCAGTCTTCAGTCCTCTATACTAAATAGCAGTATTTTGTTTTTGAAATGAAGAGGACTGTAAAATTGTCTGCTGTGAGCCTGGCCCTGTAATTGACAGACGCTTACACAGTGCTATCTGAGTGAAGGTCATGCACCATTATAATATTCCCTTCTATAAAACCAAATTATGTAAAGACATAGTGCTTTAAATAGTATGGAAGCTCATTTCATAATAAAAATGCTCAAAATGATCCATCAGGCACTATGACCTCACCTTTTCAGGAGTCACCTAATTAAACCACAAACACTCGTAAAGTGCTTCTCAAGTGTAGAAATGACTTCAAGTACTCAAAAGGGCTTTGCAGATTTAAATTCACATCACGTTTTTTTAAGACTTACATTGTAATCACCTTTTCTAATTGCCCACAGTTCATGCTAGCTGGAACCCATGAGACTTCCTTCCAGCCCACACAGTATATTCAATGTCCTATTATCACTAATGAACTTCTTTTTTTTGTTTTCTAAAGGAAGCCTGGAGGTTGTCCCTCAGTGCTGAAGAGAACTGGTGTTGTATTACACACTGACATTGCACGGGAAAACACAAGACCTAAAACCATTCAAAATAAAATTTTGCATGAGGACAAAACTTTCTTCTTTATAGTATGGCATTGGCTATAAACATTATATTCATTAATTATCTAAAATGATAAAAAGTTTTCACAAAGAGACACAGCCCATGCAGCACTGATCTATCTATCTATCTATCTATCTATCTATCTATCTATCTATCTATCTATCTGTCTATCCGTCTGTCTCTCTTTCTCTCTCTCTCTCTTTCTCAAAACACTGGAGTATTATTAGTCACTGACCTGATTTCCTAAAAACCAGACTCACCACAATATATTATTATTTTTTGTATCTGTTTTTGCATCTGTTTTGTATATGCTTTTTGAGTACTCTGTACATGTAAATAATACTCTAAAACATAAACATAAATCTACTACAGATTCAACATAGCATTTCCATCACAAACTTAGCTAAACAGGATTATTTAAAAATTGCAGTAGGTAAAAAAATCTATCCTTACTGTTTTCTTTTCCCCAGAATTATGAATCTTCTTTGGCCTCTCAGATGCTGTCCTTTCATCTCAGCTGGTGGTTATGTCCTTAGTTTTCCACCTCTTCTATGATCATGAATACAGTAATTATACTAGATTAATTTATGTTGCATGTATTTATTAGAGCACAGTTACAATGAAATGTCAACCTGCTATTTGGCAGGACAATCTAAAGCTGCACAGAGTGAGCCATAACTCTGTTCAAATTTATTATGTAAGAGAAAATATATCTGGAGGTTCATACTACTATTTAGAACAGATATTAAAATTAATGTTGTCAACAACTCTGCAATCCTCATTTTTATAGTACATTAACATACATTAATCTTTGGAAATATAGCAAGTGTGGCTAACTGTAAAAGGAAGGCAAGTATCAGCTGTAACAAGATGCAGCTAGGCTCTGCATTCACCACAGCTGCAAATGAATACCTCTACCAAATGTGCATATTTGCTTATGCAGAACTTTTATCGGAAGGAACTTTGTATTCTATATAATTTCCCAATTAACTGCCCTTTTTTGCAAGTGATCGGAGGGTGCCCTGTGACTTTCGAGCTTAAAGTGATATGGTAGCAGTCCTGAGTTTTAGGGCCCCAAGCTGCTCTCCCAGTGCTGAGCTGTTCTAAAAGTCATACCGAGATATAAAGACATGTTTGTTTGTTATTTAAAGTTTTAACGCCATGTGTAACTGTTAAGTCACGTTCACGGCAAGATAGGTTATACTTTGTTTTTTATATATTATTTGATCTGGTGTAAGCCACCTGGTTTTCTCTTCTCCAGTTGTATTAATTTCATAAAAGTTTATGCTGGGTTATATTTCATACAGTTTGTTTGTGTTCTGGGTACTCAATACATTCTGCCATAAGTCTGTGATACAGGACATAAATTTGGAGTTCAGTGTCCATCAATGATATATTGCTGTCCAGTACCTGTAAATACTGTTGTTCTCCTTGCTAGTTCAGCCTTCTCATTCCCAACGATGACACTGTAGGCTGGGATTCAGCAGAGCTTTATGTCATAGGTGCATTTGGTAAGATCTTGAATTTTTCTTACAGACAAATGATTGCCGGGTTGGGTATTGCTGTAGCTCATTATACTTGGCTCACAGACCTATTCTATTGTATTATTGGGTATACTGTAATTTGGCTGTGTATTGCTCTTTTAGGGGGGGGTTTGGATAAGCTCAGTATCAATTCTGTGGTATGTGTTTACATGTTTAGTTGGGGAAGTATTGGTCTTTATTGGTCTTGATAATTATGAGTTTGTCTTGTTGTCAAATCATGATATGCTTGACAGTTATACTTTGTTAGGCCAGTTCATTACCTATATAGTCTTCAGGCACATCCTCTAGTTCCCTAAATCGAATGACTCCCTTGCAACTGTTAAGGGCTGGGTGGGGGAAGGTTTTGATGCAGAGACCTGCAAACATTTTAGCAAGGATTCAAAAGTGATATACTTGAGATGTTGCTAATGCTCAATTGACCCTAAACCAGAACCTTGTAGGGATCTCATAAGAGATGCACCCTAGTGAATGTCCTAACCATCTGATTGATTGTAGCTTCAACGTCCCATCTATGCAAGTTGGGGCTTAAGTTGGGGGGAAAGTGCTGTGCTGGGGACATGCCAGCCACAGTCACCACTCCCTTCAACACCACAATCCCCTTCTTTAAAGACATGGCACAGCAAACAAGGCAGCTCATTTACTCACCTCTTTTGAGCAGCCTGAGGGGAGCTGACAACCCCAGGTCACCAGGCAGATGAGATAAAAAGAAGTACATCATTATACATACATCATAAATGTAACACAAGAATTTATATAAAGAACAGTGCATAAAACTGATATTCTTATATTTATTATAAGAATATTTGTAAATACCTATGAAGATGTCACATGGCTGTGATAGTGAGCAATTTAAGCATTGGCATATGGTATATTGAAATGCTATACAACAGACTATAAAGGGCCAGCAACAAAGCATTAAAAAAGTAGATGTTTTATTTCAGTAATATATATTGTTGACTGTCACTGAGGCCTTATACATGTGGAGTCTAGTGTTTATACTTGTTGACATCTTGCATTTTGACACACGGTCATTACTAGGAGTCCTAGCTTGCCATTTACAGTTATTTCACATATGTGACAAATGTTCAAAAGCACTGCATCAACTCATTGAATTCATTCATCATGAACGCTGTGAATCTTATAAAAACTAAAGAGCTCAGCTTGTAATCGACAGTCAGATCTGTTTAGATAGCTTTTGAAATGCTGCTCTATATTGCGTCCCTGTACTGTATTAAGTAGTCTTTCAGATTAGTATCTATAAATGTGTCATTAATAGATACTGCTGCTGATAGATTAATTGATAATTATTAGATAATACCACTGATAGCTGTCATGCAATTTTACTTTTGGAAAATTGTTTAATTAACTGCATTAATTGCATGGCAGAGCCAGTAAAACAACATTCACTTTATCACAGAATAAAACTGCAGTACTAACAGTGTCTAAACAGTGGAAAGTGCATTTTTCATTATGTTCCACTTCACATTCAATTCACACTGTAAGGATTACTGTTAAGACATCCAGCCCAAGCCCATATGGAATGAACGAGCCTTAAAGACTTGCATTTTGCCAAGTACTAAATTCCAGTGTACTCACAGATTAATGTGCCAGGATGATGCAGTCACCCTTGATAGCCTAATGGATCTCGACATTTGTCTAGATGATTTGCTTCAACAACAACCCATGTGCCAGTGTCCAGCGCTCTCAGGGCCATTTACTTTTGGTACAGGAGTCTCCACTTCCAGGGTTTCCCACAGAAATTCAGGGTGGGGGTGGGGTGTGGCTCATCAGCTGGAACATGGACGACTACAAGGCTGCATCCTACATAGTAGTCTCTTCACCAGTTGTATCAATTTCATAAAAAGTTTATGCTGGGTTATATTTCATACAGTTTGTTTGTGTCCGGGTACTCAATTCTTTCTGCCATAAGTCTGTGATACAGGACATGTATTTAGAGTTCAGTGTCCATCAATGGGATATTGCTGTCCAGTGCCTGTAAATACTGTTGTTCTCCTTTCCTAAACAGTGGAAAGTGCATTTTTCCACTTCACATTCAATTCACACTGTAAGGATTACTGCAGTCTCCACTTCCAGGGTTTCCCACAGAAATTCAGGGTGGGGGTGAGGTGTGGCTCATCAGCTGGAACATGGATGACTACAAGGCTGCATCCTGCATATTGTGTAAGGTGGTGAAGGAGACAAAGTGGCAATACAGGAGGAAACTGCAGTCACAGCTCCAACAATGTAGCTCTAGAAACCTGTGGCATGGACTGTGGACAATAACAGACTACAAGAGCCTACCCTGGAGATTGGTGAGTGCGGACTCATCTCTGAGTGTGGACTCATCTCAAATGAAATAAACACCTTCTGTACTCGTTTAAAAATCGTTTAAAAACAGCTTTACTTCAGATGCTGTCCTGCGACATCCAGATCTTGAGGGACTTACTGTTGTGGAAGTTGGATGCCTCAGAATTGGGGATAGGGGCTGTGTTGTCCCAGAGATTGGGCGAAAAGAACAAACTATTCGGTAACATAATTCACTACTGGCTTACTGGGCAATGTTCTTCACCTGGTTCCAGTTTTCCATCACATGCCACCCAGAAGGCAAAACAGTATCCCATTAGAGACACCATCCAATACAATCCTGACATCTGCTTCATCCAGTATATTGAGTGGGAACAGGATATAGAAATTGCAAACCTCACCTCCACTCAGACTCCTTCAGCCTGCCCAGCACACCTGGTTTTCATTCTGACCTCAATCTGATTACATGGGCACATAACATGTCTGGCTCGGGACATCCAGGCTTAAAATGTGCATTGCACTGGAATTTGTGAATAATCTGCCCCTTTGGATCATGACCATTTCTTAAAGTCTGTAAGATTAATCCCCCTGCCCGGTCTGTTAAAATGTTGCTCTATGTGTTCAGCTATTTTTTTTCAGAGTACACTGTGAGTCTGTTAGGGCCATGGTGAGAATCAAACCCAGGCCACCAGTGTGGGAGGCAGGTGCAGAGCTCAGTGAGCTAATGAGGAGATTCAAGTGCAGAGGATACATAGTATTTACAAAGTTTATTGGTAATTCCCAAGCGAATGCTCAGAGACAGGGGAGAGAAAACAAAACACAAAATCAGAGTATGCCAGTAATGCAGATCCCATAAGCAAAAAATAACCCAAAAACCAGCCCAAGCAAAAAGAGGCAGAATGGGAGCAAAGAGCATACAGCAAACAAAAACTGAGACACAGAACTAAGAAGCGCTAAGAGGTATCACTCACCGATTCAAACACAAAGACTCAGTGAAGAAACACACAACTGAGCCAGTATAAATGCACAGACAAAAGATCACATGACCATGCTAATTACAATGTCCAGGTGGACCATTAGGAAATGGCGGGAAAATTAGTGCAGGGTAAGAGCCTGCCTCAGTCCAGGAAAACAAATTCAAAAGCCATGTGACACCAAAGGGCACCTCGGCACAATAGCGGCAACTAGGGGTCACGACAGTCCTCACAGAGTCACAACACACGTTTGTAAGAACTTCATGTAAAAGTTGGGGGTTTCCCTCAGCATGACTTTTGGATGACTTCTAAGTGCAACTATGAGCTGGGCTGGATCCTGTGGGCATACTGTGCCAACAATTAACAGCAGTAGTCTGAATAGATCCTGTAAGCAGAGTATGCCCAGAACTCCCCAAGATATATTGCTACCCAGTTAATACCATTCCAGTGCTCTTTAGGATATCAGTCCATGGTCTCCCCATAGGATGAGTAGTTTCGCAAGAAGTAGCAATTGTGGGATGCCATGCAGCAGTGCCTCCAACAAGTCATGGCCAAGATAAAAATAGCTGGTGGAGAGAAGGGAGACACCTGTCTTCAACCAGGGGACAGAGTCAACAAGAGACTTGTTGTCAGCAGTGTGGGAGTTAAAAGTGCCCTTTACATAGGTCCCTACCAAGTGAAACAAAGAATCAATAATGTTTCTTATACATTTGAACTTCCCGTTCACTGTAATCTTTCCCATGTGTTTCACACATCCCAGCTTAAACTTTATGTTCCAGGTCCCCTTCCCAGTGATCCTACTCAGCTAAGCCTCCCGAGCCTCTGGAGATTGGGGTTCTGTCAGGTGTAAGTCTGTTTCAGGCCTTAATGCCTGACCTTCTTGTCTGTTTTTGAGTTTTGTTTTTGGATCTCATCCTGGACTTTATTTGGCTTGTGTTTTTTGATAATAACCATCTGCATTTGTGTCCACCCACACTGTACTGCCCTCTGATTTAGATCAGTTAAGGAAAAAAAGGCCCTAAAATAAGATTGTGGAAAAAAAAACTAACAAGAAGCAGACCTACACATGTGAAAGTACATATTGTGAGTTTTTGCACGATTCACATGCCCTTAAAAGCAATTGCAAAGTTAATTTGTTGTTTGAAAGCCTTAGTTGGTATTATAACTAACTTAGACCTGCTGTTATGTATAGCGTTGTTTCATTACTTTGTAAATCGCGGCTAACTTTAACATTTGCTAGCCAACTGTGTTATAGTGATGCAGTACTGTGTTTAACTACCTGGGAGACGCTATCATTGTCTCTGTTTCATATTTTGTTACAGTTTTACTCATAAATATTCTTGTGTCATGCACAAAGATGTGTCAATAAAGGAGCAAGGCACTCACTTCCTGGTCCATGAAACAGGAGTTTGGCTGGCTGTTTAACTATGTTAACATACTGGGAATATAAAACATGTAGCAAGAACAGTACGTACACCTTGGAAACATTAGGCCTGGAAAGTACAGGCAATTCACATGAAGTCATTGATAAAGGATTTTTTTTCGGTGTACAAGATTTAATTGAGTGGCCTTGATAAGTTGTTGAAATTGAAAAAATGTTATGTTTTCACCTGGTAACCCTTGTATGGTATTTGGGGTCAAACTGACCAGTTTTCCTGTTTCCCAGTGTTTTCTTATCTTTTCGCCTTCCACGGCAACTTTTGGTTTATGTTTGAGTTTATGTTTATTAAAGGCTTACCTGCACATGCATCCAAACTCCCACGAGTGTGAATACTCTATATTCGCGCACACACACCAACTCCGTGTAGTAGCGCGTATGTGACAGAATTAAAATGAACGCTGCTAGAAGCAGGAAGTGCTGTGACACTGTGGTTATCATGCCAGCATTCAATCCGCTGCCCTTCCCTCTCACCTTCCCATTGTCTGAACCAGCTCCCTACGATGGACTACGAGCTGCCAGACTCTTGCTGCAAAGCTTGCTGTATTTTCAGTTCTTGGCAAACCCCAGAACCCTGCTTTAGTACAAGATGCTGTTTGTATTGTCTCAGCTTATTGGCCCAGCATGGGGCTGGGCTCAGACTGCGATTGAGCACTTTGCCTTCAGAAGCTCTGAGGAGCTGGCCAGCCGCATACAGGTGGCATTTCCACTCCACGGGAGGAGCAGTACAGCCTGGAACTGGGATTGGACAGATCCTGAAGTAGGACTGCAGGAGCTTTGCGTCTCTAAAAATGATAATCAGCAGCATGTGCAAGCCCCAAGCTCAGAGAAGCTGTGCTGTGTTTCTGCCAGAAGTGCTGAATCAGAGGCTGACACAAGGAGCATCCACAGTTCTGCTAAAGCTTGTATTCCGCCTTGCACCCATGCCTGCAAGTCTGTTCCTGAGTCTGAGAAGGAAGCCTCCAGATCTGTTCATAAGTCTGTTCATGAGTCCGAGAAGGATAGAAGAATTTTCTGTGATAAACTTTTACAAACAAAAAAATAATAACTGAGCACACATGCTACTATACCTAACACATATGGTCTTTGGGTCAGACCCACATACATAGAGACACAGAGAAACATGCCCACACACGGACATGCATACACACACACAAACATGCATACACACACAAGCGCACACACACACAATTTATTACACCCAAGTGTTGAGTATAGTATATAGTATATAGTTATAACAAATCACACTTCGATTGTTAATTGTGTTTTAGTAGATACTAATGCAATAATTTAACATATATATTATCTCCATTGTTTGAAATTGAGCTAAAGAAAATATATGTTAATGGTTTATGACGTAAGATTTTGTTTTAGAATTGTTTTTATGTCCCTAAATATGTCACGGGTCAATTTTACCTGAGGGATACCAGAGAGTCCCAAAAGAGAAGCAAATACAATGGCATATACAATACTGTGTCATTTCAGATTGACAGTGGGCTTCCATCAGCGTGAACTGAATAAAATATAGGCCAAAGGGTTTTGACAAAATTGCTACACACCAGCAATATCTTGCCTAAGCACACACTAGATTCTTTACCTGCCCTTCTTAAAAATTCTATGTCGAACCCTACAACAGGGTTTATGCATCTCAGTAAGGGCCCCAAGTAAAAACCTTTTTAGATTCTCTTAATTATCCATTGAAAATCCTTAAAGATTTCAAGAAGTGTTTTTATTTTATTTAATCTCATTTCCAAGATTATTACTTGAGACATGATTTAGAGCAAGATCATCAGCGGCATCACATATAAACTTGTTTTTAAAATATGAGTCCTTTTAATAAAAATTTTGCAAGTAATTTAAAGCACAGTTTTTTAGAGCCAGTGAATCACACGATTCCAGGAGTTCAAGAGCAAAGTGCTGCTGCTAAGAGACATCCACATAAAGTAAAGCTAAAAGTCCTTTTTCCTGGAATAGAAAGGGCAGGTGTATGACTAAGGAAACAAGATGAAAGAAAAGCCTAGATGAGCCATCAAGTCCACAGGCTGAAAACAGTGGGAGGGCTCAGTGAAAAAGATTCAAACCTTTGAGGATGCTGATTCAGCGCAATGTGTACAAGGTCACTTGTAGCATTTCATTTCTTTTTTTACTTCTGAGTCAGAGAGCCAAAAAAAAAAGTTCAGAATAATATGCTGCTGAGCTGTCATTAGTCACATGGACAATCCTGTAATCTTAATTCAGTCAGTGTTGTGTGAAAGGTGTAAAACACACATGAAAACACACACCAACTTCAGGCACAAAAGAAGTTTGCTACACTGTGATTGGTGCCACAGCCAATCAACAGAGTCTGAGAAATTAGAGAATTTATAACCAACTGAACAGGGAAATAAAAGTGTGAATTAATACAGTATAACCATATTGTATTTTTGTATCTTGGTTATAACAGTTACATCAAAAACCTCATGCAAAGAGTGTGTGTATACTGTATATGTTGTTTGATCTATGAGTAAACTAGTGAACTATGAACTATGTGTATCCTAATACATGGATATCAAGAATGTAGGATAAGGCACACTCATTAGACAAGAAAATATATAAAGAACATAGACAGAGTATTTTAGCTTGCTGGAGTTCATGAGCAGGCTTAAGCGTAATGTTCTCAAAGCTCCAGTTAAAACTCACCGTAAAGTTCAGTACATGCAGGGGGTCGAGAACTGTTGCTCTTTCATCTGGTACTCTATACTGAGTACATGTACAAAATAATTGCATCCATATAAATATAAAAACAAACTGCATATAATCTTACTAATTAATTTGTCACTCTATTGGTGTCATTACTTTTTAATTACACTACTTAGTGTGCATTATGTGGTTTGGGTAGTGGCCTGGAATTCTCTCTCAGTGTGTATTGACTTGGCACTCACAGTCATGAGATTAATTTGTGTAGTGGATAAGAGCACAGCACAACCTCTGTTACTAAATGTTCTTCAGAAAATAGCTTGTAATAGCATTTCTCTACCAGAGAGGAACAATTTCCAAAATCTTTCACAAAGCAAATGTACATATGTAGATATACAGGTACTTTATTTATTACATGTTATATTTTGTTTGAAAGATAAAAGATTTTCACAGTTACCAGATTCTGAGCTGAGATACACTTTTAAGATCAGCCAGTCTTTCCATATTTAATACACCTGACATGTTCCTGACATTTGGAAAATCAAAGCTCATTTGGACATTTGGAATGTCCATGCACAGGTTATACCACTAAGTACAGGAAAAATGTTAAAATACATTTTAACACTGGATAATTTGAGCAGTGTATTGCAACCCCTCTGAACACTCACAATGTGCCGTCTGAGGCAGGTAAGCGGTATTCTGGCATGAAGAGGGGTAGATGAGAACTCCTTATGGGCAGTGGATAAGTAGAGCCTTCGCTTCAAGTGTAGCCCTGAAAAGTATAAAGAATTGGTAAAAATAGCAATTTATTTGGAAAGCAAATGTGAGGAGCATGAAGCATTACTCTGTGTTTGTATTTGTGTCTATGCATGTACATTCAATCCTTCAACCCATTAATTTATTTTTTACACATCAGCCAGGTGACATCAGTATGTTTATGTATTGATTGATTAAACCCATTTGATGTGTGTATTTATAACACACACTGATCACAAGACACTTACACAAGCTCAATTAAGAAGTCTTGTCCAGGAGGAACATTCATCTGCAGGACCAGGAACTTGTAACTGAGGACAACTATAGAGAAATGAGATACAGAGTCTCAAACTAGGCCAGGAAAATGAGATAAAGAAATCATTTTAAATAAACAAGCTCACATATGAAAACCGCTAAAGTGGATCAGCAATTTCCCTTTAAAAAAGCCCTTGTTCTTTCAGGACAAATGAAAGGGTTATAAGAAACATTTCAAAAGTGCCTGTGTTTACTGCTAAAAAAATAGCTTTAATATTTTAAGAGTCTGGAACTCAGACAAATACATGATACCATAAACTAATTACAAGTTACATGTTACTTACAAGCTAATTTTTTGACATTCTTAAAAGCTAATACTATGCAATCTCTTTAATGATACATATGAGGCATCTTTCTGTCTTTATGTAACTGCATCCTATGTCATATCCTTCATATCCTATAAAGGCATCCTGCCTTTGAAGCTATACACAAAATCTTTCATTTCTTTATAGAACATCTGTTTTGATTAAAAAAAGAAGACAAAACAAAGAACCAGTAACTTTAGCAAATCAAGTCAAGTCGTTGTTATTGTCATTTCAACCATATACAGTGGTGTACAATACACAGTAAAACGAAATAATGGTCCTCCAGGACCACTTGGTCTTGTCTACGTTCAGAGACAGGTTGTTGGTTGTACACCAGTCCGTTAATCCCTGAACTTCCTCTCTGTATGCTGACTCGTTGTTGCTAATGAGACCCACCACAGTCGTGTTATCTGCAAACTTGTTAATGTAATTCGAGCTGCACAGTCATGAATCAGCAAAGTAAACGGCAATGGACTGAGCGCACACAAACTTTATAAAACGTAGAGTTGTTGCTATTACTGATAAAAAGCTACAAATTTTTAGATAAGGCTACATTCATACTTAATTTTAGAAAAAAAATTGATATGGATTTGGAAAATATTGAAAATTGTCTTTTAATTTTGTGCAAGATGGATCATCAGAAAACAAGCTAGGAAACTGATTAATCAGAGCTTTGATCTTCATTAGCAAGTTAACTGATTTATCAGGTAAATGCTGTAACACCTCAGAGATAGGTGAGCAAAAGTAAGTAAAGAAATTTCTATCTTTAGGGAGTAGTTAGTAGGTGCGACCCTACCCTTGGTAGGCAGAGCAAGCACTGAAACCACAGGAGAAACAGGGCTGATTGCATAATCAGCAAAGCTAAGTTTCTGTCTCGCTTCATAAGGTACAACAAATCTTGCCTGGCAAATCTTGCTACCTTTAAAAGCTCCCAAAGAGCAGATACATATTGTAGAATAGATCACGCCTGGTGGCTGGGTACTGGTGACAACCATGGCTTCTCTAGGACTTTCAGTGGTCTTTGTACGGTGTGACCAAAGACAACCTGAGATGGGCTAAACCTTAAAGACTCCTGCACTGCATCACAAACAACAAAAAGGGAACAGCTTCTTCCCAGTAAATTCCAGTTTTACTATACAAGCACAAATGTTTGTGCACATTCAGATACAACACTACCTATTCAGGAAGATAAGACTTAAACTCTTCCAGCGAAATCAGCTCTTTAAGCTGCTCAAAATTCTTCACACTGCTTGCTGTACAACATTCAACAAGCAAGGTGGATTTTTCATGAGCAAATTCCACGTAGATTTGGCTGGCTGATTTAACAGCGTTTCTACATTTCTGATGGTAGGCTTCAGGCTTGCACTCATGTGTACAGAGAACAAGTGCCTTAACAACTTTGTATTCTAAACCCTGGAGCCTTTATTATCGCAGGTGACTTCAATCATTAGATCATGTTTACACCAGTGTGGCTGACACCTACAAAGCCTCACAGCACCCCCACCTTGGACAGTCTGACCAACACTTCTTGTTCCTGCTCCCCAAATACACCCCAATCATCAAACATGTGAAACCCACAACAAGGCCTGTCAAGATTTGGACTTCTGTCATTTTCTGTCACAGTCAAGTGTTTCCAGTTCAAGTTCAATCTTCCAAAACCAGATTAGGTATTCTGTCTCCAGTTGTGTCTGTAGACGCATTCCACCAACTCAGTACAGAGAAGTTATAGAGCACATCTGTTGAAGAAGGGTGTGATTAAGAAAAGCACTTGTGCCTATACCACAGGAAGTCAGATGGTAGTCTGGGGTTCTGTGTGGACAACAAATGACTAAATGCAAAAACCAAGCACAATGTTTTCCCGCCGTCTAGAACTGACAAAACATTTTTAATGCAGACAAATGTCATCTGCCTTCACACACATATTAAATTGATTGACATCCTATTCTTAAGCCATAGGATTCAATATGATATCAGCCCACCTTTTGCAGCTGGAACAGCTTCAACTCTTCTGGAAAGGCTTTCCACAAAGTTTAGGAGTGTGTTGTATCTGGTTGAGGACAGGACTTTGTGCAGGCCAGTCAGGTTCCTCCACACCAAAACTGCTTATCCATATCTTAGGAGGAATAGGAAGAAAAGCTTTGATTAGGGGCAATTTCAATGGCCTTTCAGTGATTGCTTTAGTTTATACACGAGTCCAGGTCAGTACCATTAACAAAGCTTGGAAAGACAGATATCTTCTGACCTCCCTGTTCACCCTCTGACAAAACTCATTGAAGGTGGGGAGGAACGGGCAGTGTATGCCATCAGTTGGGATCTTATAGCATTTGATGGCTGGCTTACCATAGCTGTAAACATGCCAGGAAACAAGGACCCTTCCTTGTCCATTAATTTCCCATTTTTAGTCAGCCATCACCCCAATGAGAGACCATTCAGTACCAGTGAAAAAGTGACAAAGCACAAAACATTAACTTTCTGCAGGCCTAGAAAAAAGGACGCAATCAGACCCTTTGAGGACTGGTCAACATGACTTAATTATCCCTGCTGAACAAGTTGCTTGTGCAAGGTCCCAGTAAACCATGAGTTGGCTGATTCTTTGGTGCTCTTTGAGCCAGATGAAAAATAGCATCCCAATCAAAGAATTAAAAGTGGTTGCAGGATTGTTAGAGGTCCAGAATTATAAGTTGCCATATGCAGTAGCGTCAGTTGGAAAACACACAAAACATATCATCACCTTGCCACGTAAAATAACCATTAGTAGTATTCAGCCAATTAGTTGATGATCAGTTGTTGAAACTGACTTACCTGACACAAAGAGACCGACCATGACTGACCACTGTGACATCACCTCATCTGCGACCATGAAGTTGCCACTGTGGCATCCACCATCTCAATGAAAAATGAAAGAAGAAAACCAAAAAAAGGTGGTGAAACAAATGCTCTATGAAGATTCTGCTGCCCTTACTAATGACGACAATGATATTGAGTGCATTCCCAGTCTGTAGATGACTTTAAGCCTTTAAGATGCCATTTCTGTCCAAAGAGCGTAGTCTCCAATTCTGAAACACCTGTTCCAGGAGGTAAAGTTCTATATCCAAGATCTCTTAGCAAAAGGGTGGATAGTAAAGTCAAAGTAACCTTACTCAGCTCCCATGGTGTATGTCCACGAGAGGGATGGCTCACTTTTACTTTGAATAGATTATCGTCTATTGAACCAGAAAACTGTTCCAGACAGACATCCACTGCCCCAAGATTAAACTGATACTCCTGGTGGCCATTCTTGGTTCAGCATCTTGGATCAAGGCAAAGCTTACCACCAGGGTTTCATGGCTAAGGATTCTAGACATCTCAGCTTTTATAACACCATAGGGACTTTATGCATTGGTCCGGATTCCGTTTGGCTTGTTCAATGCTCCCACAGCATTTCAGAGGAGCATGGAAGAGATGCTAGATCCTTTGCAATGATGTACTTTGTTATGCAAGAACCTTTAAATTGCATGTGCAGGGGGTTCTTAATGTTCTGAAGACACTCCAATGACTGAGACCAGAAAAGTGTGAGTTGTTCTGCCAAAAAGTGAGGTATGTAGGTCATCTGGTATCTGCAGAAGGGTTGAGGATTGACCCAAAGGATCTTGAAATGTGAAAGCCCTGGGGGACAAAATGCCACAAACAGTTGGAGATGTAAGAAGGCTGTTGGGGTTCCTCAGTTACTACATGCAGGATTTTGCACAAGTTGTCAAACCCATGTATGAGCTCCTTGAGGTCAAATCTAAGGTGGCAAAGGGCAAGGCTGTGCAAAAGAAGAAAAAGGGACCTCAATTACCACCCAGAACAGCATTGGACTGGATATGTAAGCATCAGAGGGTGTTGGAACAGCTAACACTGTCCCGCATGCCACTTGACATCAATATAGCAGAGTACATCAAAAATCTGTCCCAGGATGTTGTGCATGCTGTATTGCGAGGAATTCGAGTGACCCAGGGAAGGATGCTGCCTGTGTAGCTGCGCTTAACATATCTGCAGTCACCAGGATATGCCAGGAGCCTTCTGTTTCTTTGCCAACGATCAGTAATGATGAACTATACAGCAATAAGATTCAGCCATCAAAGAGATTCTGAGTCTCATAGAAGCCAGCACACTGTCACACACTGACACAAAAAGGGCGTTAAATAGGGGGAAGGCAGGAAACTCTTATATGAATGGAGGAGGTTACACCTTGAAGACAGTCCTAAAACATCTCCATGATGAAATGGGGCATGCAGGTACTGAGTGAGTGTTGTGGCTTGCGAGGGAAATATTCTACTGGCTCTTGATGAAGAAAAATTGAAGAATAAATCATTAGAAATTATTCCTGCATTAAGCAAAAGAAACCTGTAACCCATTTTCGAGCACCAATAGGCTTCCTAATTGGTATAATTACAGCCCTCTTCTTCATGGCTGGGATTACCCCTACTTCCCATATTTTATTGTTTAAACTTAACAGCACACACTATCCTTTATCAGTTAGGTTTTTAGCATTTGTAGTGGAAGCAGTATAAAAATCATGTAAACTCTAAAAACCTTATGGATCTGATGTAGCTGATTCCAGCAGATGACCAGCACCAGCACGTCTAGTTGAGCAGATAACCCAAACTCCCTTAGGGGTAATTAAACTAGCTAGACCACCACTCAAGGTACATTAACTCAATCAGCAGAATTGACACAAGGCCTCTTCATGACTTCATGACACAGGACCGATGATATGAGAAGACAGAACACATTCCTCCTTAATGGGATTTCCAATCAATCACCCGCCTAGCAGAGAACTCTAATGGACAGAACTTTGTAGGGATGAGAATGAGGTGTGATTCTTATAATGCTATTATAATTATTTATGTATTTGCTGCTGTTACCGGGCATGTAACACACCTCAACTCAGATGCTCTCAACAGGAAGTGAATTACACGCTGTTCAGATCAGACCAAGCAAGAGACATCCTATCCATGTAAGCACATCTCTCATCTCATCACCAGAGACAGGTGAAAACTTGAATCTCGGATCCTCACTCTACACGCAGGTACTGCACTTCGTTAAGCTCACATGGAGTCTCGAGTTCTGTAAATTATCTTCACTATTGTTGATAAGTATAGTTACATTAGTGGTCTAAGTATAGCCATCCTCAATCACCAATTTGGTTTTCCTTGGTTGGCCTAAACCATCATAAATCCTGTTAAGGACCTCACAGTTAAGATCTGAAAGCCATGCTGCTGCTTACATTAATCTGGTAACCATGAATCCATTTAAGACATTCATCTTTCCATACCTATCAACATCTCTCTTCTACCTGACATTTCTTTCCATCTCACCTTACAGTGTTATCTCAATAATATACATATCGATTTCCTTTTATATTTTTAATCAACGTCTATTTGATCATTTTATTAATAAACATTTATTCATATTCTCTCTAAAGGAAGTGTGTGATTTTTATTTGGTAAGAAATCTCTTGGCTTTCTATGATGGACGAGTTCAGTTAAAAAGTAATTGGTGCCCCCAATAAATAAATTAGATTTAAAATACTCATATTACTACACATTGTATACCATATTCCATTCTTCCCTGTGGATGTTCTCCCTAGTTGCACTGCTGTACTGCTAGCTAGTGCTAAGGTTGTGTGCTGGGAAAATTAGCCTGCTTTAATAGCCATTGTTCATAAATGTTAATGCCAACTAGCTTAACTAGGTTAACTACATTTAACCTTTAACATACAGGGTGCTCACATTATGCGCCTTAGTAAATCAAAACAATTTTAGTATTAATTAGGAACCTAACCAGCAAAGGGTTTTGTGACCGTTATCTAAGAAAACGAGTATCTGAACAGTATTGTATAGTTAATCAGTTAGCTAGCAGCGTTAAAAACCTTAACAATTTTTGTTGCTCATTTTTCTCTTTTCTTTGTTGCGACATTTCTGTGGTACATGTTCTTTTACATTTTACGCTAGATGTAAGAACTAGATTGTTTTGACTGGACACAAATGTAAAGGTTTTCCTTTTAAAGACATCGAAGAGGGGAAAGATGAGGTTTCTGAGGCTGAAGATGCATGTTTAGATACTGGCACAGTTCACGACTTAATTGATACCATTGTGGAGAATTTAGCTGCAATGCTGTTGAAACTGGAGCATTTTGTTCATGTTCCACCCACAGTAAAGATGAGTTTCTAGAGGAGTTGCATTACCTTAACTTCTGCTTCTGTCCCGCTCTTAAAACATGTTACAAGAAGTGTTTCAGAAACATGATGTTGTTGTTGAGGAGTCAGTCCTTAAAGAAATTGCTTGTGTTGGTGCATTACACCCATTGCACACAGCTATAGGAAAAGGTAGAACACAAAAGAGGGAAAGTCTTTTCAGTATGTTTCTATACCGCAGTCCCTTCAACAGCTTCTTGCTAGGCAAGACTTTGTTGACAAAATAGTGGAAAACCACAAAGAACAGTCAAGCAATGCAATAAATGGCAAACAGCTTTACATATCCTATAAGGATGGTGATCAATTCAAAGAAAACTGCTTCTTTTCAAGTGAAGACAATACAATTTTACTAACTTTCTATGGCGATGATTCTGAAGTATGTAATCCACTTGGCACCTTACATAGAAAACACAGGCTTTGCTGTGTGTACTGGATGTTGAGCAATTTACCTCCAGCCTCGCTCTTATCATTGTCCTCAAGCTACTTTGGCTTTGTTGTACAAAAATGATGACGTGAAGCATTATGGATATGATAAAGTTTTGGACCCTTTTTTACAGGACCTTTCAACCCTAGAACAAGATGGTATTTTTGTTCCTTTGCTTGCACAGTCAGTGAAAGATACAGTACAAGCTGTAACTTGGTAGCAGATAACTTGGGTGCTCGTGATCTCGCTGGTGTTGTTGGGAGCTTCTCTGGAGAGTGTTTTTGCCGATTTTGTTTGGGGAAAAGTTCTGACATACAATTGAATGAGGTTAGGTCAGATGCATTCAAACGTAGAAATAAAGATGTTCATGAAACTAATCTTAAATTTGCAGAGGAAGAAGGTATCAGCTGTTGTGGTGTAAAAAAAATCCATGTGCTTTGAGCAAGAGCCTTAAACATTTTCATGTTCTCTTTGGTCATCTCCTGCATCTTTATCAAAGTCTTCTTCAGAGTCACTTAGGTCTTCCCCAGAAGCAGCCAGCAGCTTGAAGTTGTCTCAGTGTCCCTCCGCATTTGTTGTGCCCAGGTTCTCTTAGGATTTAGAACTCAAGCTGCAACAAGCAAACACAGCATTCAAAGAAGATGGCACACTGCTCTGTCCTGAGCCAAAACTAAAATCTTCCATTTTAAATGGGCTTGCGAAGCCCATTTGTGAAGCAAAAAGTTTATCCAACAGATTTAGAATTTAAAGAAGTGGCTAAAGCACGTATTAGAAAGCATCCTTTTCTGAAAGAGCAAGGCTTAGTTACTGGTTTTAGTAAATGGAAGGTAAGCCTGAAATATACGCTTGGCAACTACAGAACTAAACTAAGGAATGTTGGCTGCATTTAGGTCACTGTAAATTTGCTAGATTCGCAGCCAGAGCATAGATGTAGCCCTTGCATAGATGTACTTGCATTTATGGCATATTTATAACCGTTTTACTTAATTGTGTGTTACATTGTTAAACATTTTGAATTTGAATTGACTATAGTTTGTAGTATATAAATTAACTTGTTTAAAATGGAGCAGACATGCAGGTCAGATTTTTGGGTATTGTACTTCTTTTACTTTCTAAACATTAAGTAGCATATGCATCTAAGTAAAAAATATATATATATATTGTGGCATTCATGCTAGGGCTGACTTAAATTTTTAAATTTGTTTTATTATTAAGATCAGGTCCCATAGTCATCAAACATCACAGTTAATAAATGCTGATCTAATTCGTCTTATTTACAAAAACAGATTCTAGATAAATACTTCTACTCTAAGAAGATAACTAACTAGCCCTCTTTGCTTTTCCGTCCCTATTCCAACTTTTAGCATATCTACTTTTCTGATTTATGGCCTGGGCCCTAAACATAATGAACAAGGTGACCAATTAGTTTTGCTTTGAACCCTCACATAGTACATGTTTATTTGGCAACTTCTGAATGGTCAGAGATGTACCCAAAAAAAAAAAAGAAATTGCTCCATGTAAACGACTGAGGTATTGCTAATGTATGTTTTTTTTTTAAAAATACGTTCTTGTGACTTGGAAAATTGTCCATTTAAATTGTACTTTTAATAATACAATTCAGTCTTTCAGCTCTATACATGTTCAAAGTATATCCATACAAAGAATTTTGTTTCAAGGTATAAAATGTATTTTGGGCAGACTTTGTGTTCTACAGAGCATGTGTTCGCTTTTAAAAATGTCAAGGTATTGACATCAAGTGCAAAGTATTGCATTGTGCATTGCACTTTATTCAAATCAGGTTTTGTGCATTTGTTATATGCAAGCTCTGTTTATTTCTTAGCACCGTCACACCACTAAGACTTAATGGGGGCTCAACAGGTAATTATTTAAAATTTAGTATTTTGTGTTGGAGTAATATAATCAAATTAGATGGAACCACTGTCCCTAATTTCATTGTGTAGATATAATGAAAAGACATTAAGTTAGATAAACACAAGTAAAACTGATTCAACATGGTTAATATATACATGTTCAGAGAGCCTAATCTTTTGATGTTGTTTTGAAGTAATCTAATTGGTTCATTTAAAGCATAATTTTTTGAGTGTAGGTTTCCAATAGAAAAAAAAATCATCTTATTAGATTTCCATCATATTTTGGAACAAATCCTATAGGAACCAGCCCTATAGGTTTCCTATTAACGTTTCGCTATTTGTGTTTACACCCTTTTGTGATACCTGTGAGGTCCAGTAGAATTATTTCATATTTACATCAGGGAGACTGTCACAAGGGGAGCGTAGACACACAGTTAAAAGTACATTTTAAAGTTTAAAAATTTGTTATTTAAATAAGATAATAGTCAGACAGTAGACACAACCAGGCAGGGTCAGGAACAGAGGGTGAAGCGTAAAAAATCGCCACTAGCCCAGGATTCATTCACATGGCATAGGCAGGTGAACCCTCCATGGCTGTAGGCGGTACATCATCTGGCAGCACCTACTCCAGCGGACTCAGAACCATAGGCTTGAGGAGAGAAACATGAAAGGTGTGGAATGGACCAATAAACTTAGGGAGGAGCATCCTGTGTCCCCCCTCAAATTTTAAATTCCGCTAACCACACCCAATCCCTAGGCTGTAAGGAAAAATAATCAGTTTGTGGCCTCTCAGCCTGCTCCTTGTACCGAGAGTGCTTCTGTTATGTGCTGATGTGTTTCTTCCCAAATGGCTCCGCTGCATCTCGTACACACATCAACCGCTGGGAGGTAACAGTAGTCCAAGGAGCTAACGGGGGGTATCCCAGTATACACTGGAATGGTGTAAGTCCTGATGTGGAATTAATCAGAGAGTTTTGGGCTATCTTAGCCCACACTAACTAACGCACCCAGTCGTGAGGATTCTGGTGACAGTACAGGCGTATTACCTTACTAAGTTCCTGGTTGGTATTCTCACATTGTCCGTTACTCTGGAGATGGTACCCTTACTTATGTTGACACCTAAATGTTTAAAGAACGCTCTCCATGCCTGTGAAATGAACTGGAGGACTCAATCTGACAAAACATCTTCTGGGATACCATAATGATAGAAGATATGAGTGTAAAATGCGATATCGAATGCGAGAGACTCCCACAAATAGCATATGCCGATAAGCTATGTGGTGCGCGTCTCCCCAGGGTGACCGCAGGACAAAGATGAATGAGCCCAGGTAATTAGTCTATCTCTGAACAGAACCGGTACATATATTTTACCCTCTGGGCATCCCTCGAGTCCCATTTTCACATTCTATGAGTTTGTCTAGTTCCCTTCTGATGGCTGATACAGTGACCAAAGGGGTATAAGCTTATTGTCTAGTCTAGTTATCTCTCTAGCCAGTGCCTCCAATCCTCCAGAGCCATCTTAACGGCTAGGAGTTCACTATTCCTGTCTCACACATCCACCTCAACAACAAAAGCACAGTCATTCATGGGTTGCCTTAGAGGAGGGCAGTAAGGGGTGTGGCGATGGAACTGAAGCTCCTAATGTACCTCCTGTAAAAATGACCACATCTACCTACTAGTCGTTCATGACCAGGAAGGAGACCTATAGGACTTTTGACTTTAATAGAAAGTCTGAAAATCCTATAGGATATTTTGAGCAGGTACATGTGTCTACATATTGAGGGCAGGCTGTTTAGTTTCCATTTCAGTCATGGGATCTTTTCCTTGTCCACTGAAGACCTCTACAACAGCACAAACCTTGAACATCATAAAACAAACAAACAAACAAAAATAAGCTACTTATACAGTGTAAGGTATAGGTAAATATTCTTAAATAGTCTTACATGATACTCATTCTTGAACATTTCCAACGTAATGTGTCTAAAACAGTAATGTTTACAATATTCACAATAATGCTTTGCACTGAGCTTTAAAACACACAGTAGGTTGGTTGTATTTACTCTGAGGTTCAAATACAATAAGGTCTCACTGCAATGAAAGGATGGATTCAAACAAACAAACAAACAATTCTACTTAATGTTACATAAAGTGTTCAATGGTGCATTGGGACATTTCTCTCTGAAATATTACCATAATGTTAAGCTAACAGCTATTATGAAAAGTAAATAAAGCTCAAAGCTCTGTGCTTAAATATAGCTGAATATTTAAGTTCTTTAAAACTTGTAATGTGTTATATTACCTTTAATGAGTATTACAGTTACAGTGAATGGTACAGTGAAGGTAGCAGCTTAACTCTTAACTCTTTTATGAAAGTCATTGTTTGTTTATATTTTAATTTAGATTTTGTTTATATTGAAGTAGTCACTAGTATACAAATTCATCATATTAAGAACGCAAATAAAAAAAATCTACAATAAACAAGTGTTCTTCGACCGTGATTATGCTGTGCAAAGGAGGAGGAAGGAATGCATGCCGGTTAAGAAAGTGCTAGAGGAGAAGGGTATACATTTCCAAACCTTTTTAAAAATGTGCACCGTTATGTACAACAGCACCACTCAGGCAGTGGAGGATCTCCGGAAACAGAGATTTTACATGGGTGAAATGACTCTTGGAACTAGAAGTGACGACATATACTCCTTAACCCATTATTAGATACAACTAATAGAAAGAGGGGTAGAACTTTTGTTGAAACACGGGTAAATATGTTACTTAAAGACCTGGGCCTGGCCAATGTATGGAGGGGCATGAATGGATCAGACCCAGGATACACCTTTTATTTAGCAAGACATACAGCCCACTCAAGAATATATTATTTCTTTGTGTATTGCAAGGATTTACACAGGCTAAAAGATGGATGGTAATACTGGCATGTTAAATGATCCCACTTTTAGAAGTTCAATGGAAAAAGACCTGGAGGAATATTTACAGATAATGATAAAGGGTAGCTGATTTACAGATAATGATAAAGCGCTTCACAGTAGCGCTGCCATACCACACAGTGATGCAGCTGGTCAGGATTGACTCGATAATGCAGCTGTAGAAGTTGC
>JAOVVF010000017.1:10782936-10793812 GCA_028565595.1 Duopalatinus emarginatus | reverse complement strand
TCACTGGACATTGTAAATATTATATCATATTTAACCATTCTACATATTTATTCTGTATTCAGTTAAATATTTAACCACTGTACATATTTATTCTGTATCTAGGGTTAGGGTTAGGGTTAGTACTATTTATTATCCACATACCCTTATTTATTGCATTTATTTATCACTCTGTGTTAACTGCACTATGTTTAATTTCAGTAGCACAACTTTTCATATTTTCACTTTGATACTGCACATTGCTTTTTCATATTTGCACAGTTTGTCATTTGCACAGTTTTTACATTTGCACTCGGCACATTGCTACTATTTGCGCTTCTAACTGCATTTCGTTGCCTTGTACTTGTACTGAGCAATGACAAAGTTGAATCTATCTATCTAATCTATCTGTTGCTTTAAAATAAACTTGATTGGAGTAAGATAGACATGGCAGAAGATGAAGTGAAGTATAAGAAGATACTTTCTGAATGGCAAGTGTAAATCTGCTTTTACAAAAGAAGATTAAGACAGACTATTCTGTATATTTGCAGCCAAAAATGGCTTATTAATTTGTCACTCATGGGATGCTACAGTTGATCTGACTCCAGCAGCAGAGCTAGTCCTGGAGCAAAATAACAGGCACCCCATCTTCAGAGGCCATTTCCCCCAGAGAAATACAATTTTATATACAAGGCAGTGTTTTGCCCATATCAGGCCCCCATTTTTTTATTCTGGCTCTTTAGGGTCTTCCCTGTTGTTGAAGAATGGAGACCTGTATCTGTATATCTGACCTAAAATTTAAATTAAACAACTGATTATTTCGTTATTTCAATGGCATTTGTCTGTGGTATTTATTGTTATGGTTGATGTGGAGATATGAGGTTTTGATAGTATTACTACTCAAGAGATAGTATTACTCTTGTTTTTTCTCTCTGCAGCTTTCTGTAAGCCTATGCATCCAGAATAAGGCTTTCCTCTGAGTGTATTATGCTAACCTGTGATGCTATTTGTAAGGATGCAAAAACCAACTTGGGGGAGTTGGGGATGGGTGGTGGGAGGTTACAAGGTGAAGGTTTGCCGGCAAGTACTGTTATAAATTCTCTTCAGGGTTCTATTTTTATGAATCTGATCAATATCTCTTGTTTACAGGTTGAACAAGAAGCTTTAGGCACCCAACCTCCTATATCTTGGTCATGCCACAGCAAAAGAACATGCAAGATGTATTTGCTTCAAGAAGTTAAAGGGAGAAAAGTTAACAAAAATCTGAAAATTAGAAAACTTGAGCAGAAGACAAAGAAAATGAATTAAGTAAACGGATAATTTTGCTAAATAAGGTGACTAAATTCACTGGCCCTTCACAATGGATAAGACAATCACATGCTCAAATGGGAATGTTATAAATGAAAACAAACGTGTGATTAATTTACACTTGCCTACTGTGAAACAAGCAATACTGTGATGAAGTAATGTAGTAATTATAATCTTTGCTTAGAAAGGGGACCACACTGTCTTTGCACTATGATAGATGATTAACTGATTTAGGGTGTGTTCTATTTGGAAGGAAGCTGCCTGGTCAGTCATTGCCCACAAAGGCAGCACTCTAATTCGGCAGCATTCTAACCGACAAGGTACCTCAGTAGGCAGAAGATTTGGGACACGTTTTTAATCAGCATAACCCCCATAAAATTAATAAAGCAGTTTACACCCAATTCCTACATAAATAATGAAGTTTCCACAATTAACCCCTGAAAGTGCATTCACATAAAATCAGGTCATCTATTTTAATGTTAATTCCACATTTTAGTTGCATTAGGAGAACATTTATCATGCTTCATACATTGCGAGATTTATTTGCCCATATCCACTAGCTCTGGTGTGATACTGCACCAAGCATAGTTACAATAAAGACAAAAAGCAAAACTAACCTTTTGTAATATTTTATTTTATAATTAAAAAACAAAAAAGCTACAACAAACAAGCTCCAGTTTTTGTCTCCTGCTATAAGCGCTTCTTTGGCCCAAGCTTTTATTAAGGCCTCGGTGCTCTCTTTCATTCCTGGATCAAAACGTTAATAAGCATGCCATAATAATCTATATTACAGTTGCACATTAATAAGTCATTTATAAGTTATAGTGATGTATAAGTCATTTAAAAGTATTCTCAACATTTTATAACTGGGTGACTGCATTAGCTAGCTACAGCTAACACCACTGGCATGCTAAGCTAACGGTAGATTCAGTGGGCTGTCAGGTCTTACTTAATAAATTAACGTCTGCAGTTCACTTAAAAGCAACTTAAAACAATCTAAAACATGTGCATTGTAATAAATATGTAACCTACTTCTGGGTAAATACACCTTCACTCTAGGTTCATGAGGAGCAGAGTTCAACGCAATGAGCAGAGACACACCAGGCTTAAAGTTACTTTGACTTTAGTAACTCATTTAACATAACACAAATAAAATTTACATATATATGAAAATAAAATAGGCCCTTTAGAAATAAACAAAATAAACTGTCCTTGGAATTTAAGTAGTTCGTTGAGTTTAATTGAAAGTTTCTTTTCCTATCCACATTTGAGTGCAAAATCAAATGTCAAGTTAATCAAGTCAGTGTCACTGTCTCAGTGTGTGGATATCCGAAGCGTGATGTCCAGTGGTGTACAAGTACAATCCTACCACAAAGCAGATATGGAACCTGGCTCTTTCAGTGGCAAGGTTCGATGTTCAAAGATCAACTGGGTTGCCTCGCCATCGATTCAGATCAGTCAATCTCCCAGGAGTTTTAAAATCCAACAAAAAGCTTGACCTGTATTCACAACCGAGTTATAACCTTTGTTATAAAAAGTTTGTTTAACAAACTTTTAACAGGTTACCACATTTATCTATCACATGCTCATGTATTCACAAGTTGTACGACATTAAATTTCAATATGTCAAAATAAGTATTTACAGAACTGTATACAACTCCAGTTGACAAATACAAGTAATAAGATAAAATATGTACTCGCAACTGCAATAAGTTTACAGTCGTACTAAAAGATTAGTTCGTTTCAGCATAAATCGTTTAAATAAACACTTCACATTAGCACTTTACATGCATTTTACACATAAAAACAAGTAGGAATTAAGTTACTTTAAACTTTTTCTTTCAATATGAAATTGAAGGCTCATTTCAACAAAACACCCCTCCATCTAACCAATTAACCCCAATTCCACCACTAGAAATAAAAATAACATAAAATATTCCTTACATTTTTCTACCAAAATTTTCTAAGTAGGTTATAAGCTCAACCAAAATACAAAATGCATGATTTATGCTGTTAACACCCCATTAAATATTGTAAATAATGAACAGGTTAGCTTACCGAGACCTGATTACAAAAAGAAAATTCATTGAATCCGATACTTCTCGTCCTGAGCAGCATTTAACTTTCACAAACCAGCTAGTATGTGTTTTTTTTCCCCAAAACAACCATGTTTGTATCAACTTATCACTTTTAGAAAAGTTGGGTTTTCACAGGAAGCAGCTAATAATGGCACATACAAAATGGCTGTAATGGCTGTCTTTTCTGTCGTCATAACCAACCGGAAATTAGTCAGTGTATCACGGAGTATCAGTGTTTCAAAATAAAAGTTTTAATTGTAACTTCTATGAACTTCCTTTTCATATAATTATTTATTTAATAATAATAATAATAATAATAATAATAATACAAATGAATAATAATAATTATTATTTATTTATTTTTCCTAATCCTATTTATCAAAAGGTTTATAAATACATGCAGCAACTGTGCAATATAATAGTGAAGAGAAATTATAAAAAATAACTTACATTTGTACACAAGCTCCTCCCTTGAGATGAGTCCGTCCACTATACTTTTAAAACTCAGCGCTGGAACTCTGAGCTAGTGAACTGCATGATGGGATTGCCGTCAGCAAGAAGGATACCTGTCTCGCTGCCTTCAGAATTCTATTAAAATAAGGAGGCTGCCCAGTGAGGCACCTTATGCTGCCTTCCGAATGGGACAGTGCTTTTCTCAGGAATGCGCATATGCTGTTCAAGAATGCTGCCCACTTAGGTAGCCGCCTTTCGAATGGAACGCAGCTACAGTGTGCACTGTGATGGATAATGGAAGGTTGCCAAGAGGTTTAATTAGTTCAGTGTTCTGGACATAGAAGGGAATGTTCTGCATCTTAACCTTTGAACTGCTGTTTATAAACCTGTGACATGATCATCAGGGTCCACTGATCTGATGCAGTTGCTGCCCAGTGGGGGGCTGATGTGGCCCCTGCCTTTTTACTGAAGGACTGGTTGGTGTGCACATATGAATGTGAAATATTGGATATCATCATCATTTGGTAGGGTCAGAATTTGATGCCAATAACATGGATCTAAGGAATATAAAAAAATATAGAAAATATAGAATATATATAAATATAGAAAATAAGGGACTAGAGAATGAGCCGCAGCTGTGGGCAATAGAGTGATTAGAAGACAGGAGAGTTAGAGTGGGAGAGAGGGCGGGGCTGGCTCATGACTGCCTGACATAGATGGTTGATGAGGTGGGAGGCAGTGGTAAATGGCAGAGAGACATGGAAAGACGGTTACAGACGCATGCAGGTAGGGAACGTTGTCCCCCAAATTGTACGGAGGGGTGTTGCTGCGCCAGTTATCCGCAAATCTCTGGTGTCTTATAGTGTTCTGGTTAATCCTCTGATGCACTGTCTCCCAAACTCTTTTGCTATTGCGGGACCACTCATCCACATCAGGAGCATTGGTGAGACTAAGATCTCAGGCACAAAAGGGAAGTTGAAAATCAAAGAAGCACTGGAAGGGGATGAGCGCAGTGGCTGAGCTTCTGAGAGAGTTTTGAGCTCTCAGCCCACAGGAGGAAGGTGGACCACTCAGTTTGGAAGGTGTTGCAATACATCCGAACAAACCTTATTGGCCTGAGGATGATACCCTGAGGTGAGGCTTACAGATACCCCCAAACCAAAGAGGTGAACTGTGGTCCCTGGTCCGATACAATGTCCTCCGGTAACCCATAGTACCTGAATAGTTGATTGAACAAGACTTGAGCAGTTTAAAAAGCTAAAGGTGGGTAAGGCAGGGCAATTAATTTTACATCCCTGGAGAATCTGTCCACTATAGACAGAATGGCGGTTTTTCCTTCAGTTCTGGGATCGGAAGAGGCATGAGTTTACCTGCTGGAAGTGTTTTTGGTGACTTGTTGGCTGCGCATGTGGCGCATGACGAGATAAATGTCGGGAGCAAGACTGGGCCACCAATACTGGAGTAACAGTTTATGATAGGTGCGTAAAACTCCTGGGTGTCTGGACCCCAAGCCAGGTCAATAGGTAAGAGCGTAGCTCAGGCGGCAAAAACCTCTTACCTGGCAGACATTGAGTGGTTACAGGGGAACTGTTCCAGTGATTGACTTTGTCGATTTCACTGTCTAGATCTTATAGTATGGCCTGTAAAAATACCTGCTAAGGAAGTAGGTGCTTGGGAAGTTCTGCTTGTTTGGGGTTCTCAACATGAGTACAGGAGAGTTTGCTGCCTTAGCATTCTGCTGACCTGGGAGATAAGTGACCACAAAGTCAAATTGGTTGAAGAACAGGGAGCATCGTGCCTGTACATCCCAAGCACTTGATATTTTATTTTATTATTTGGGTTATGAAGAAAAAAATTAGTTTTTGCAATTAGGTTCCATTGATAGACAGCCACTAAAACATCAATTTTAGATATTTTAGGGAAAAATGCCATAGCAAGTTTAGACCTATAAAAACAATATGGGCTTTTAGAAGATTTCTATAAGAAGAGTATGGACTTTTATTCTACATTTATATGGTCTCTTCTGCAGATGGCAAGAACAAGCACCAGATGGTTTAGCATAGGATGATGCCATTGCATGTGATAAGCATGTGATTGGCCTGAAGGTTGGCCCTGTTGGTCCCCGATGCAGCTCCTTTTCTTCAGCTAGCCAGATCTGTCAAAAGCCTGTGCAAAAGCTCAAAGTATTAGAGGCAGACTACAGAGCATGCATACCATTGCTAGTTCAGAAAATGGGTGATTTAAAAAAACAATGGTATGACCAGAGGAAAAATAGTATCAGCTGACTTCAATCTAATCATTAAGTCCTAATTTAGGCCCCTGCCAATGGAAGAATTAACCTGATGAATCATCCAACAACTCTGTGTCAATAAGCTTTTTAGTGGATTGCCTAAATTAGGCTTATTTTGTACAATAAGTAATGATAGGTTTTGCTATTTTATATCTCTCTGTAGCTGGTTTAAAGGTGCCAGTATTGGGATAGTTATTGTCAAAGATCAGTAAGAAGGAGCCATGTTCCACTGTGAACTGCTTTCAAAGTGTTTCTGCCACTAAAAGGGAATGGAAGAGAACTTTGTGGTTTGCAGCCAGTTTGCACAAGAGGGGGCCATGGATGATACGACCTATCTATCCAGTAGAGGTACAATGTCTAATTATTCTATGGGTACACATCCAAGAGGGCAGGTGTTGTGTCTTGGCTTATATGATAGGCAGTTTCGTGCCTGTTAAATTCTGAATGTGAATCCTTTGTAAATTGTACTACCAAAGAGGGAGCCAAATATGTTCAAGGTATCTATCCACCTGGTACATGGAGAACATGAGCTGTGAACCCGATGTGTGATCATCCCAGGCACTTCCCATTAGGCATCAGTGTCCATTGTCTATCCAAACAGGTGAACATTGGCCCCCTTGCAGCCTTTGAACTTTGAGCTCCATAACACACGCAGGAGAGTTGAGCAATTAAAGAACAGTCAAGCATGTGTTCTGCTCCAGCAATCCTTGTAGGATGGAACGATGGCTCTTTGTCTCCTTGGTTTTCTGTGGACTATCAAAGCTAAGTGCCCTGGCCCTTAGTTCCTCTGCCAAAAATTGAGATGTCACTATCTAGACTAGCTTAGGATATTTCAAGTAAATGACTAAGCACTTTTTTAAGTTGCTCTGGATAAGAGCACTGCCAAATGCTGTACAAGTAAATGTAAGTGTCTCATTTAGAATAGGTGGTTGAGAATCTGAGAAACTACTAGCATTTCCAGAAACACAGCAAGCCAGTTGTATGACAGTAGCTGCAGACTTGAATGGCAAATGGTAGTCAAAGGATTAGCATTGCATTGCATTGCAAATAGGAAAGAGTTCACCAATGAGTGAGACAGCTTGCTAATTTAGGCAGGCATCCTTTATTGACCTTGTTAATTCACAGTGAACAGATATAAAATTGCATGATTTACACAGAAGAATTGCTCACAACTCTAGTTAGGGTGTTGCTCAATATATGCTCTTGCAAAACATATCACTGCAATGGGATAAACTGATGTAGATCAGAAATGTTAATGACAAAATCTGTTAGTGTTAGTGACTGCAATCCTTATAAAAAAAAAATACCAGTGACAGTGAGATAATATCAGAAATATGTCTAAAATAATGGACAAATCACATTATGTAATTATTTGTTTTGGCCCAATTTACAGAAAAAAACTTATCCATCCATCAAAATGGACTGATATTGCACTGGCTGAACTGCACAGGGTGGTGAGAACTGCCCAGCACATCACTGAAGCTGCCCTTCCACCCATACATCTACAAGAAGAGATGTCTGATAAATTGGTATTGGAACAGCAACCAATTCTATTCATTGCATTGTCGCATGGTGAAGTTCTTCCCAATTAGAAGAAGCAGCCAAATCTTAAAGTAGCCACGCAACCCCAAGCCATGTCACTACCTCCACCATGCATTTCTTTCTATTTATTTTAGCAACAAACTCAGGACTCAAATCAAAAGTAGGCATTATGTATGTATATAGCATATATATACATATATAATATATTGGCAGAGGTGGAGATGGTTGAGTGGCATTGGTCCAAATTGTAATAGCTTGATGTTGTTATACATTGTATGCTTGTGATGCACCAATTATATTAATGTGTAGAAAGTGCAAATTTCTAAGTTGTAAATGAATTTTTTTTTTTCTGTCAGACTGGAATGGACCAACCATGCAGGGCATTGAAAAAAAACGAAACCAATGGGATACTGTTGAGCAAATATAATAAGTATAGTATATATTAAGTATAGTATAGTATAGTATAGTATAGTATAGTATATTAAGTATAGTATATATTAAGTATATATAAAGTACATTAAGCATATACAGTGTAGCTGTGGCCTTGTGGTTAGGGGCCAGAAGGTCCCGGGTTCGATGTCCTCAATGGACAAGACACGACTGAAGTGTCATTCCTCTGGTTGCAAGCAGAGTAGGCAAACAGTTCACTTTCACATATCTGAAAATACAGCAGCAGAGGAAATACAATATATAGACTACTACATGATTTCCAGATGATCTGTAATACTGAAGGCCTATGTGGAATGTGAGTAGATGTGTGAAGCATGCAATAGCTCACTGGCTGTATCACATCAGATGCTATAACACTAAAGATATTGATTTAATCTGGCAGTTCTTGAGAAGAAGAAATTACTTATGTTTCTGTTAGCTAGTGTCACTTATTGCTGCTTCTTGATAGGCTAGTGGTTGTGCACATAAATTCTATTGTAGGTCTCTTGCAACAACATGCACACAGCATAGGAGTTATTTCTCTCTCTCTCTCTCTCTCTCTCTCTCTCTCGCTCACACACACACACACACACTGCTCAAGAGGGAAGGTGACAAAGCAGCTCCCAAGTGTCTTGCTCGCACTGCATTATGGGAGCTAATTGTGACTGTTCCAAACCTGAAAGTTCCTGAAAGAAGAATTCAGTGGCTGTCACTAAACTGTATTGAAAAGTGGCTAATGAATCTATAAATTAAAAGTGCTTTACAAAAATAAACCATGAAAGGGGCAGGTGCTTGAACACATACAGTACCCATCTATATAAATTCTACAAACATTCAGTGACACATTATATAGTCATTATATAATCAGAATATCAGAGAATCTTAGATGAATCGACACATGGACTGACTCACAGACACACTACAACCTTAAAAAATGAATACCACCAGATCAAGAAAGTCAAACAGATTTTTTAATAATGTAAAAATTATGCAGTTTATATTTTGGACCTGTGGACCCATTTAGAGAAACATCACATTTAAAAGTCATAGAAGAACTCATAAAATAAAATAAGAGCAAGTAATCTTAACGTAATCTGAACAGAACAGCATGGTCTATTTCTGACAAAGATTATTCTTTTAAGCATCTTAATAGTAACAATATTGCAAAGTCAAACTATTTTAAAGCTAAATAAGGTAATTAGGTTTGTTTCCATGGAAGATCAAATATGTTTCAGTATTTTTTATGCTGTATAACCTACCTATAGCCTGAATCTTTTTTGTATGTAATCAAATTAACTAACCTAAAATAACAGCAGTGAACACTGTACCCCTGGCTGCAATTACACCTGTAACTGCTTACTCCTGTTTCACGTTGCTGGACTAATTGGTAACAACTGGCCATTGTGTAAACCTGTCTTTTTTATTGAGTGTACAGACACCCACTGAGGCAGGATAGGACACAAATGCAGTTAACCAAGTTCAGCAAACACAATCTTAAAGTCTTTATAACAGGTAGGAAAACACAACTAAGACTATGAGGTATAAACACATTAAACATTTGTTTTTGCTCAAATCACACAAAAGTCTAAACTCAATGTTATTAAATCCACATTTAAAACATTTTCCACAATTTCATAGCCATCATTTGATTACCACTGCTTTGATGGAAACATGCTACAGCTTTTCCAGAAGTTCTTTGATGGGGCATCAGAGAAACATTGAACTTTTTAGACTTACTGAACAGGCTTTTAATGAAAGCAATAGTAAATAAAGCTGCTGTCAAAATTGTTAAATTATTCCAGCATGTTGGTCCCTCGATGATGCCAAGCTGAGTGAAAGCTGTTTTTCTCAGCAGTACACTGCATATGCCCCAACTGCTAATAAAGTGTAAATTATTCACTGACAGAAAAGCAGATTTATTTCCCATTTTAACAGATAGTAGAGTGCTCCAGAAGGAAGATACATCTCTTGGAGACATTAATAATTTCTCAGCCTGACAGAAGTGTGAATTGTCCCTGTATACCCAAAATGAACAGTACTCAAAAGCAGCATGCGAGCGTGACTAGTGTGTCCGAATGTGCAGTATGCATCCAGCAGTACGTGAAAAGTTCCCGGATGACATACTGTTTCGGGTTTGAGTGATGGTGAAAGATCTGTTAAACGGGAAGTTTCATTTCTATTAAGAAGAGTATGATTGAGTTGGTTTTGTTATGCATTTTGCAGTTCTAAAATACTTTTGTAAAGTGATTTTAGTATGCTGTAGCACTTACTATTTTCTCTTGTCCCAGCAGTTTTTAACAAGTACTTTTAGCATAACATGTGTTCGCCATTTTAATTGTAACATTTCACTTAAAAGCCTTATTCATATATATATTATAGGGCTGTCGAAGTTAACGTGTTAACGCGATTAAAAAAATAGTGCCATTAGCGCTTATTCTAATTTGGCCCTGCGATTGACCTGTAGTTCATTCTAAAGCTTGTCGCGCACTGCTTCAGTAAGAGTAAGGTTGTGTCCGAAATCTCATACTCAAGCAGTACAGACTGAATTCGAAGCATTGTGCACTGTTTTACCGTTAAAGCAGTACGCAATTCCAGTATGCGGTGGGAGCAGTATGCACAGCCTCGGGCGCACTACATCCGCCATACGGAAGTGTGCGATTTCAGACGCAGCCTAAGTTTGAGTGATAGCAAAAGATCTGTTAAACGGGAAGTTTCATTTCATTTGAATAAACTCCCTTACCATTTTCTCTTGTCCCAGCAGTTTTTAACAAGTACTTTTAGCATAACATGTGTTCACCAT
>JAOVVF010000017.1:10764235-10781672 GCA_028565595.1 Duopalatinus emarginatus | reverse complement strand
TAAGGTTCCAGGACATGACTTGACTTTAAGATCATAAAATTACATGTCTGTTCCTGTTAACGACCGCCTTATGCCCTAGGTCACTCTGGGGGGTCAGCCTGAGTGCCTTCTCCTTATCTTTTACGATGGCCTGTGTTGCTCGAGCCATCATATCTTTATGTTCTTAGTCCTTGAAGTGTTGGAGGCCTTTGTTCTGCAGACACCCAGACACTTAGGGGCCATTTAGATAGGGGTGTAGATGGGGGTGTAGATTGTAAAACAGTAATAAAGGGAAAAAAAATATATTGTTCACAGGTTCACTACAATATAGTGGTAGCCTTATTATTCTTCACAAAGATAAATACTGCTCTTGAGCTGTACTTCCCCAAAAGCATGGCAATTCTGAGGCTGTGGTTGCATATGCTAGTCAGGTTGACAAAAGCAGAAAAAAATTGGTCAACATATGATAGAGAAATCTAAGCACTTGTCACCCACCTTCCAGATTCCTAGGACCTCTCATTGCCCTTTACTTCCTAGCCCCAGTAATCCAATATTGATCACACACACCAAACGCAGGTCTGTCAGTCAGCTTCACTGGCCTTCTTGTTATGATATTCGTTTTGTCATGCAAATACACCAAGACATGTGCCTGTGTTTACACTCTGGGTCTACTGAGATGATCCTAGTAATGTTCTGTATTCACTTAGTATGATCTGAAATGAAGCAGATTTCTTTTGCGAGGGGAAGACAAAATTTAAGTTTAAGAATTTTAGTTTATAATTTATAAATAAAGAAATATGTATATGTCTGTAATTCCACATTGGAGGCTGACATCACATGACAGTGAAAATAAGGAAGTGATTTTCCAAAGTCTGGAAGTCTAGCACTCTATTAAAAACTGTGTATATACCTCCTTCCAACTCGCTTCTTTAAAGAATGAAATTTCAACCAGTAAATGATCAAGACCATGACATAGTTTACAACAATAACATTGTTGTATAATATTTATTATGATTTTCTTTTTATTTACTTACATAAACTGCAGAGAAATTATATTAAGTCATTTATGAACGCAACCATGTAGACATGACTTAAAGTGACACAAACTTCCTGGTTATGATTTTGTTTGATAAATCTTTTATCAGTATAGGCTGTCTTTAAAACATGGATATTATCAGATGTTGTGTATATTCCTTGTAGTAATTTATTTTTTAAGCTGCTACTTTTAGGGTATGTTTGATAAGATAAATGGTCAGTGATTTGGCCATATTTTGGCTTAGCAGATGGTGATATATTAGCAACCATCAAGCCTCCCTCAAAGCACATATCTTCTAGAGACTTTTATTTCACATGCAAAGAAGAAATGGATGTATTACTGGAAACATTATGGCACGCATTTATCACAGAATTAAATTTCCTCTCAGAGCACTCGGCTAAAACATTACTCCCCATAACATCTCAATTTTTCTGGCCCAAAGCATTCAACCTTTGTGTTGTATTAAACTCCAGATGAACTCTCCGTATTAAACTCAATCTAATGCAGTTTTCTGAGAAATCCAAGGTTTGCAAAAATGTGAAGAAAAAGCAGTGGCTAGAGAAAAAGAGGAGTTTCATTAAATTCTCCACCAACTGAGGACTAGATTTACATAGGAGATGTAAACTAAACTGTACTTAATTATTACATACAATAACCAGTTAATTAGGAACACATATACACCTACTCATTCGTGCAATTATATAATCAGCCAATAATGTTGCAGCAGTGCAATGCATAAAATATATAGGCCAGAAGATTTAGGTTTTGTTCACATCAGCCATCAGAAGTGGGAAAATATATGATCTGTGGCATGATTATATGCTCCAGACAGGCTGGTTTGAGTATTTCTATAACTGCTGATCTCCTGGGATTTTCACACACAGCAGTGAGCAGAATTTCTGCAGACAGAAACATCTTGTTGATGAGAAAGATCAACAGATAATGGCCAGACTGGTTCAAGCTGAGAGAAAGGCTACAGTGACTAGCGGATATTGATTCAGTAGAACATATTTGGGATGTGGTAGAACAGGAGATTCACAGTATAAAAGTACACCTGAAAAACTGCAGAAATTGCATGATACACTCACATCAACATGGAAAGAACCTCAAAGAAATGTTTCCAACATCATGCACATTGCATGCCACGAAGAACCGAGGCTGTTTTGAGAGCAAAGGGAGGCCCTATAGTGTTCCTAATAAAGTGTATGTCAGCAGTCTGCATTAAACTTTCAAGCAAAATAGTTAGTGGTTTCCCAAACTGTCTCAATATAATAACTTGGAAGTTATAATAAGTTATAATAAGTTGGAATCATCAGTCATGTATGCAATGCAAAACAACTACTGTATTTTTTACCAATTTACCTGTAATTCAAACAAGAAATTTTTGTTTTTTAGCTTATTTTGTTAGATACTGATTTGCACCCCACAGCTCCAAAAGTACTCTTTAAAACAACACTGCTCACAACAGAATTTAATTGTATTTAATTGTAATGTAGCTTTAAAGAATAACAAAAATAACTAAAAGAGGAATTTCTATGGGAACAGACAGAGTGTGATTAAAACTTGCACATGCCTCTCCACTTCATGCAAGGTGTTAATTTTAACAAGACAAAAAAAAAAATAGAAAGCACAATTTTCTCATCATAGTACATTGGACTGTATACATGGCTTCATCTAGTCTGAAATATTCAGAGTGACAAAACACATTTATCTTTTTTTCTCTACCTTTTACCTAAACTCCAGTTCTGCAGTTATTGTCAGTTGCTTTCTTTTTGAATGTTAAGTCAAGTCAAAAAACTTTATTGTTTATGTGTGTTTGTTCTTCACATCTCTTTACATAATCTCACTGTTTTCATTAGCCAATGACTGGGCTATGTTATGTTACATTTAAGAGGAAGTAGGTGAATTTCACATTGATAAAAATATTTGTCTGTTTATTTTTAGAAACCAGTTATAAAAATGTTTAGTTAATACTTTTTGTAGACACATCCATTAAAATAAAACCAAAATGAAATAAAGCACCTTTTGATTATATGACAGTATTCAGTCTTTTTGGGTAAGAGTCTATCAGCATGACACATCTTGACTTGGTAATCTTTGCCCCTGTTTCCATGCAAGAGTGCTCCAAATCCATCAGATTGCAATGACATCTCCTGTGAACCCTCCTCTTCAGGTCACCTGACAGATTTTCAATGGGATTCAGATTTGAGCTCTGGCTGGGCCATGCTAAAAGGTGAATTTCCTCTTTATCTTCAGCTTTTTAGCATAGGCCTAAAGGTTTTGTGCCAAAATTGACAGATATTTGGAAGTATTCACAATTCGTTCTACCTTGACAAAACCCCCAGTTCCAGATGAAGAAAAACAGCCCCAAAGCTAATGCTGCCATCACCATGCTTAACTGTGGGTATGGAATTCTTTTGGTGATGTGTGTTCATCTTATCAGATGATAACTATTTTCCCACATTCTTTTGGCAGACTTGACATAGGTTTTTACAAAATGTAGCTAGGCTTACATGTTTTTCTTTTTTTTTTTTTCAAAAAAAAAAGCTAATTTAATGTTGCTGTAAGTCTCTTGACTGCCTCCCAGACATGTTCTTTTTTTTGTAGGGGATATCCAGTCATGTATCCTATGTCATATTTTATTCACTTGTTGATGAGTGTCTTCACCTTGTTCTATAGTACATCGGATACTTTGGTGTTTCTTTAACCCATTTGCTACAGATATCTTTAAAAAATGAGATCCCCTGGGTGTTCGCTGACTGCACATATACATACTGTATATACATATGCACACATGCACACAAACGCACAATATATTTTTCACATCAGTGCCAACATCTTTGCTAGATTTTATAATGATGTAATTCAATTACATCAAATTTAGTATAAGCAATGAAATTACATTTTGATAAGAAATAATAATATTTTTTATGTAAGGCATACATACATTCCTTTACATCTGACCCACCACATTATTCTCCCTTTTCAGTGTAGTCCAGTTCTGCTCTTAGGCTTCCATTATAAATGCCCTCCAGAAATAGCTGATTTAGTCACATCTGCTATAGGGTATAACAGAACTAAGATGCTAGGGAAAACTCATATAGAGATAGACGTACAAAGAAAGAGAGAGAGAGAGAGAGAGAGAGAGAGAGAGAGAGAGAGAGATTAACCAACACATGTGGGAAGGGTGGCGTTCCTGCCAGAGGAAAACTGGAAGCTAAACAGTAAGGCTTGGAAACAAAGAAAAGTGAAAATTAGTTTCAGATGTAATGTTAGGTGTAAAAATAAAGGTAATGGGGAAAAACATTAAAAGAGTAAACGTATAAATTATAGTATTCTCAGGCACAATTAAAGAGACCTCTAAGTTGGAATGCACTATAGGATGTACTGTACTTCCACCTGATATATGCATGTTTAAATCTTTAAAATTGATTCAATACTTTTCTTTACTCACACAATTTAACATACGTTTATGCGCAAGTTGTAGACATGCTTACATTTGGATTGATTTCTCTTAGAAAGGTGAGTTTTATAGACATATTTACCTGGTTTTTAACTAACCCAGTTCATAAACGTGTCTTTGAAATAGACTCTGAAGCATTAGACTCACTCGTAAAGTAGAGCTAAAAGGCGATCAGCATTTCCCAAAGCGAGGATCTGTCAAATATAAAATAATTACTATACATGCATCACTCTTTAGGGTAGCAAGTTTACTGCTCTACTGCTGTATATTCTCCCTCAACATACCAATCAATGAAAGCAAATGGACCTCACAATGTAGCAGTCCATGTCCAGTGAAGTGTGTAAGATGAATTTTGAGCCTGAGGCTTGTTTCTCCTGAATTCCCCTCTTTCCTCTGCTACACCCCGATAGTCCTTTCTCTCTCTCACTCTCACCAGGAGAAGAGTAATGTGTCTGTCTGCAGCTGCTGGCTTTACAGAGGAGAGACGGTTGCTCCCAAATGCAGACTGACCTTTTCACCACTATTCTGGTATATTGTATGTCTTAACATTACTGTATACAACTGATAAGCACTGTTCGTCAGTTTGTGGCAAGGTGACCACTGGGGTGGGTAATATAAATTCCTAGCAAGACCAAAATCCAGATTAGAGGCCAAAGATCACAAAAACAAAACATATTAGGCCTGACCTTAAAACTAGGTATATTCCTCTTTTTTATTTGAGTGGTTGAGTAAACTTGTTCAAGGAATATACTATAACACTATACTATAAATTGTATGCACACTTATAATTGTTCTAAATAGCTATATAATCGTTATCAAGACTTTATGTTAAAATTTGTCCTAGACAATTATTGAAGCCTTTTTGGTTGTTTGATTGCCTGTGTATTTGTTTTGCTTGTTTTGTTTTCATGCACATTGGATGAAAATGAGCTAGCTACCCCAGAATAGGGATGTAAAGTTTAACAGCTATATGCCTTTTACATGGTACATTTGCTAACACTTGTAACAGGTTGGTAGGCAGGATCGAATAAAAATGCAGGTGGGCTTTAGTGACAAATGTGCAGACAAATCCAAAGGGCAAGGCAGAGTCTCAAAGTCAAGACAGGCGATGGGTGATGCACAAATAGGATATAGAAGGCAAGCATTAAGGCTAAGTAGTGGAGTGAAGTGGAGTGGAGGATTGTGGGAACAAGGCATGGCTTTGTTGTGCCTGGCTAACAACTCTTGACAATATGCAACAGTGCATTTGGACTTATGATTTGAATTATTAGGTGCAATTTCATTACGGTATGTTGTACAGTACTGTAGGCACAAAATCAGCACTGTGTATGCATGGACATGCCCTTTTCAGTACAGCACTGCTGGGTCTAACAGCTTTCCAGACCTACTGTTTCATTATAGCCTAACTACTGAAACTACTGGTTGGGAAAATATTCATCTATATATGTAATGTCATCATGTATGTTTTTGGACTACATCATTTGAAGGATAGCTGGGGTAACTATATAAATACATTCTCAAAGCATAAATGTATAAGTATAAACAAGAACAAGATGCGACTATCTAATAAGGTGCGTCTTTGTCCAGTCTTGTTTTGCACACCAAGCAGAATCCTCATATCATTTTTTTTTCTGTTTTACATTTCTTCTTGTCAGCCCAAGTTCCCAAAAGCATTGTAAATGTATAATCATGTTGACTAGTGAAAAAAAGTATTTAACATGATGCTCACTCTGCAATATAAGAGTAATATTTGTGCTGTGATACTTTTGGGAACCTCGGCCATCATTGTATATTACTTTTTTCTGCCTGGTCCACAAGCATTTTAAACAGTCGCATACACTGCAGAAATGACAAGAGAAGCAAGAAAAATATATTGACTAAACACATATTTCACATATTTTTGTTATTAGTTGTTATTGTAATAAATGTAAGATTATGAATCATATTTCTATGAAATGTATATGCTTGCTCATTTTAAACCTGAAATTGTTTTCTTCTATTAAATAACATACTTCGGTTTATTTTGAGCCATTATTTCTAGACAGAAATCAAATAAAAAGCTTCATATGAGTAAATACACTGATTACAGTCATGAAAATGGGCTCAAACTGCTTAAAGGGGGTACTGCCTAAAAATTACTATAGTCCAAAATGGATAGAAAGGAATTAGACATACTAGTCTTTGCCCCACAATAGAATTTTTTTATAACCTCTTGGTGCCAGAACACCTTCAGAGGTCTTGTGGTGTCTATGCCTGTGTCAGTATATGTTATGTCTGATTTTATATTCGTTATACAGTAATCTTAATATGACAGATAGTTTTGCCTTTATTCTACATATTTTACTTGTTTTTATTTTACCTGTATCCTGGTTTTCGCTGAGGGTGACATTACTGCTGTGTATTAGTAATCTGTAGGACCTCTTATGAGTCAATTGATAAATAAACAGATTTACCCTTCAAAGGACAGTTATGTGCATATTGTGTTATTTTGTGAGCCCCCTTTTATTCCACCCAATTCAACCCCAGTTTCACCTTGGAAAACAAACTAAAATGTGAGCTTTGCTCAATTGAGTAAAGTAACACTGGTCTGATTTTGCAAATAATACTGTGTTCTTTGTCAAAACATACAAAACAAGTAGCTTTCCATCTTCACAGTAGGCTTTCTTTCATTATAAATCTGAATACAGTCAATAAATGATTAACTATTATTAATATCGAATGGAAGATTTTCACCCAGGGTTAGTGATAATTGTTAACCAACATGCATTCTTACCCATTATTATGTGCCTGTAAGAAGCATCTGGTCCCATTAGAATTCTCACAAGCTCAGCTGGTAGTTGCCTCTTCTGCTTTCTTCATCTTTGTGCATGATTTACATCAAGTTATCTAAGAATTAATTGTAAGATCTGCTAACATCACTGTGCAAGGTACACAAAACACATCCAACTAGATTGGTCGTTGTTTCTAAAGGAATTTGATAATATTACAAGGTATTTATAATTGTCATAAACCTCACAGGAAATGAAGTAGGCTCCAAAGGTTCAGTCGAATCAGTAAACAGAATATCAGAGGCAGAATACATGAATAGAGTCACAACTATGATAACAATACCATACTCAACTATACTGTAATTAGTGGCTTTAAATCAATGGCTATCACCCTCTATTGAACAGCCGCCACTGGTAAGCGGGAACTGGTAAACACTAGAACAAACATGGCCACTCTGGACTACAACTCCCAATCATCACACACACTCACCTGAGCACAGAATTACAAGCATAGCATTAAAGGACACACACACACACACACACACACTTGGTACACAAAGTTTACACTCTATGACCTTTTTCAGTCGATACTAATCCTTTTGAGTGTTGATTTCTATTCTGGTTTTGATCTTATGACATGACAAAATATAGGTCATAGGTTATATAATATAGTTTAAGGTACTGTTAATTAACAAAAAATAAATATATAAATTTACAGTTATGGAAGCAGTCGTAGGTGTCAGCGCTCTTTAACTATCAATAAGATTTCTGCCACTGGTCAATGAGTAATATGACTGAGCTGCAATTGTTGAAGGATGTTTATGAGGAAATGTAACATAAACTGTTTTTTTATGTTTTAGGTTATTAATACATTTTAATAATGTAATAATGTAATGGTTTTTAAATTGCTGTGGTATAAGATTAATAGAAAGCTTTAGGAAGTTCTGTTAAAGGATGTTCTATTAAAGAAAAATAATCCAGTGGAGTGGTAATGGTCTTGCTTCCTGTCATCCTATAACAGCACACCTTTTGTATTTTATTCCTTACAGCAGGAATAAGTCCCAGCAGTCAAATAGATCTTTTAACCTTGGTCACTGGCACTGATCCAGGAGAATATGTTCAAATCCTACTCTGAGTTTTTACCTTTGATTATAGTTCTATAACCTGGTGCCTCAAAGTTTCTTCTTAACCCTCAGGAAGGTTTTCTATTGCTCATTAGGTGCCTGTTTGCATCTGGACTCAGATTTTTCTGCCTTGGGATACTGTGTATATAGTAAAAAGAAAGAGAAAAGTTGAACTGAGTAAAGCTTAAATGAATTTAGAATATATGAAGTTCACAATTTAGTCATGCATTTGTTCTTATCCCTCTTTCCCTTTTAACATAATGCTATTAAAACTTTTGTGCATTGAATAGCAAGACTTGAAACATGATGACATCATCTTGTTTAGACATCATTTACATTTAATTCTCTTCAAAGTGTGCAGTTGTTTTGTGCGGTTGATTTGTGGTTGAAAGGATTCAGCAGGTGATGTTCGCAATCTTCCCATTGTTCAGTAGTTCACAATTGTGCGCAAAGGTTCAGTATGTACTTCTCCTTTCCTTATGTTCCATTCCACTTTTTTACACAGAAGTTCTGAAAATTAACATTTTCCCAGAAAAAAAATAATACACAAACCTTTCAGTCTTTTTATAACCCTGTTTGCTAGAGGTCTAAAAATCTATCAAGGGTGCCTTATAGTCATTACTAATCCACAATAGTGTGACTGACAGATCATAATTAACCTGAAACATCCAGTTTTATCCACAGCTTTGTTCATTAATCTTTCACACACCCTCTTTACAATTGTAAATCAGATGCGTACATGGAAAGAATTATTCAAATATATTCAAATATAGTCAGACTATTCAAATGAGTAGGGCCAGTGGCTAAGTAACAGTGATTGCAAAATAAGTTTAAGCACTTTTTTTTTTTTATCTCTGGCTCTTCCTGAAGTACAACATGAGCATAAAGCCAAGATATAAACTGCCAGCAATCAGACATGTTGTTTGACTTGTCATGTACATTTAAAAGGTGGCCACTTCTGAACAACAAACTAATCAGAAGAGAGGATATCCACAGCATTCTCAAATGCAATTGCACTACGGATTGCTGTCACACCAGGTCTCTTGCAGCCATGATTACACTGAATAACAAACACCAAGGATGAAAGTTTTGCTGCTGGAAGACAGCAGCCTTCCATTATACATAAAGAGCAAATGCCCTGCATGACCTGCAAACACCAACTGCCTTTAGATGATTCATTGATTCATCTAGTCCAAGGAAAGCTGTGACTACTGGGAACTAAACATCAGCAGTGCACGAAAAGGATTAAGGGAAAAAACAGAATGAAACAAACAAGTTTAATAATAGCTTCACATCTGATACCCTGTTAGGATAAACAACAAAACAAGAACAACAAAACTCTCAAAACAAACGATAAAATTAATAATGATGTGCAGGGGTTGACATTGAGATAAATACTGTATATTTATGTGATAATAAAGACTGCAGGTCCCACTAGCTATGCCTATATATATAACTATATATTTTGCTTAAAAATGCCTGAAAATTAGGCTGATCATCACATCATCATGTATCCCAGTATGGGATTTTCATAATTGTTAGGGGTGCAAGAGTTAATTGATTTTGTGATACTGTCAAGCCCAATATAGAAACAAATACATAAAAACATATTCTTGTGATTGTTTTTGTTTTTCACAGGTGGTATTAGGGGCTTTTTTCTTTTAAATGAAATCCATTCACACCACCTGCAAATGTTTGTTAAGGAAAAGTACATATTTATCAGCACAAAGGGGTTTGTGCTTGATCAACCATAGTTCTTGGTCAGACCCTCTCAAAGGCACAACCTTAATTGTGTGTAACCAGCCATTCTCTCTATGCAAAGTATTTCTGCAGACCTGACTAAGCAAGAGAAAACCAAACTCTCAAGAGCATCATTCTATTATATCCAACCCCCATTAATACCCACTGCCACACAATAAGCAATGCTACGCTTTATGCATTTCAACTGGACTTGCTGAATATCTTGGTGCATGTGTTTTTGCTCACTATGCAGTTGGGTGTCTTTCAGTCGCTCAGGTGCCTTGCTTATTTTCTTAACACATTTTTTATTGAGCCAGACCTGGTTTGGTGTAGTAAAGATGTATTCAACTCCTATACTAAGAGGAAACTGGAAGGAATTGTGTGTATGGGCTCAAAAGTAATTGGACACAATACAATTAGTGCAATCTCTGGACATAAAAAACATTTGGAAAAATGTCCTCTGAGTCCTTCCTTCTTATTTCATATATCAGTCCTCCTCTACAGATCACTGATGTCAAATTCAAGCTTTAGAAAAAGCTTTTTTTTCTCTTCCATCTGAGAAATCTAAGAACTCTTCTCTCCTCTCTCTCAGTCTACAGTGCCATAATTTCACTTTTTTCCTCAGAACCTGTACTGTATTACTATGTTATATCTGTACATCATTACTGCTTCATCTCCAAGCACCATAAATACTACTGCAATTTTCTGCACATCTATGTTTGGCTAATGGCATGGCAAAACAATACACAATACAATCATTGTATTTCACCCTAAACTGTGTGCTATTTGTCCCTCAATGAAATGTAATTTACTGTCCAATTGCAGTCTCCTACGGAATTTGGGGTGTGTCTGAGAAACCAGTCAGAAATAATCACTTGCAGCTGTAAAGCAAAGAAAATATCTTTTCGCGACAAGAGTAAAAGAGGACATAAATACTCTTATTACATTAGGTGAGGATGGTGCTGTTACAGATAATTTGACAGTGATTACATTTCATTGTGGCAGGAATACTGCACTGTTTGCGACTGAAATACAGTGACTGCTCAGTTTGTTTTGGCATGTTTAAAGAACCACACTGTGAAATGTCTTGCAGTTGCGAGTTGACTGCATTTCAAAATAATTTATACTTAATTTTGACATGAATTCCGCATGTCATTTTGTAAATGCAAATCTACATGTATTGTTTTTATTTTGGCACTTTTTCTGCAAATAATGCCATGTGTGTATAGCATTTCCCATTTTTTCCCACTGTACTGATTGCATTTCCATTTGTCACTGATTCCTCTCCATGTCAACATTCCATATAAGTTGATAATGCAGTGCAATTCTCAATATACTATGGTTTGCACTGGTAAAACAACAGGCAACTCTAGCCAGTTTTAACATATGGAAACTGTATTTAGAAGTGCATAAACCCAGGAGGTGTCGGAGGTGCGTCCCTGCTTGTTATGTGCGTTTAGCATCCACTACAGCCCTGCATGCATGTCTACGCTTTATATCCTGGGGCACCCTCATGGCTGTGTTACCTTCTGGGTCTCCCTTTTAGTTATGCTGTCATAGCTATTCTTGCTGAAATCCCTGATTGCACTGTGCACAATGTACATTTTCTCTAACCATTTTATGAAAAGAGCATACCTAATAGCCTGTGTTCCTTTCTCCCCCTCTATCTCGTCACCTTCCTCTCCTTCCCATCTTTCTCTCTCAGTTGAGCTACATATGGTATGCCTGAGACTCCAGAAGGTACCAGTAATCCTAATTCCTTCTGCTCTCCAGACCTGCCTGATTCACCCTGATGCCCTACTCCTGTTTGGAGTCTCATCACATAAAAATCATTTGCTGCTACTGAGGATGAACCCACAGATAGAGCCTGAAGATCAACATGATGGACAGCCTAAAGAAAGAACCTGTTTTTTTACAATTTCTACATATTATTCCATCAGTTTAGCCTTCATTATTAAACAGTTGATAACATCACCAAAAGAGACTGCATGTTAAAACTTTCATGAATTGGCTACACATTTGCACTTTTTCTATATAGAACGGTTTAGAAAGGATTATTTATAATTAATTCTAAATTTGGTTTCTCTCAAGGTTTCTTCCTCCTGTCATCTCAGGGATTATTTCTCACCTTCAGTTTGCTCATTAGTAATACAATTTATATGCATGTAAATTTTATATCCAAATTATATATCTCTGTAAAGCTGCCTTGTGACAATGTCCACTGTTAAGTTTTAAAAGCACAATAAAAACAAAATTGAATTGAATTAAAACTCAGTATTCACTGTGATGTGATAAAGCAGTTACTGAAGCTTAATGATAAATACAATTCAAGCTTCCCTGTTCATTGAGTGAGCGAATTATTGCCAGGTCTAACAGCACTGCAACCATTATAAATTATGTGATTACAATAGAGATTTCCTCTCCGTGATCCTCTCGGTCAGAGGTAAATTAGACATTAAACATACTGAACTTAAGCCAATATAGATCTTTATTAAATCCTCCTGTCTGATCATTTGTAGTGTTTCACTCTAGGATTTCACCCTTAGAACAATGTGTAGGATGAGCACAATATTAAATATGTTGATAGTATGACATTATGTCAGCTATATGATTTATCCCTCTAGGAGGGATTTTTAAAATTATTATTATGTGCACACAGAGCTTAAAGTAGGTGGTATCTTACTTGGAGATAATACTTTTCATGAGGTGGACTGAAATTAAATTTCAAATTTATTATTGTAATAGAATTAGGAACAAAGTCTACACAGATGATCTGCAATCATAACATATCCATATCGCTTTATCAGGTTGTCCATTAAATCTTGAACAGAGAAGAGTACCAATAAACCACAACATAGGGGCAATTCAGTAATACTAAAATAGCACAGCAACAATAAAAATACATTTACATTATGATTTCATAACCTCCATTTTGAGGTTATTCCAATAGCTATCTAACAGCCTACTAATAGGGGGTGCGTTTCCCAAACAGTGGAAATGGTGGAATAGGATATGGTTAAATAGGCTGTGTATGTAAGGTAAGGTTTTTGTTCAAAAGTGTGGCATGTTAGATTGTAGGTTAAATCATTCAAGCAGGCAACTTGCTTTAACTCTGAATATGGAGAACATGTGCTTTTATTTTATAATGGAAAAGGATGTTGTTCATCTACTTGTGACTGTGCTATATGGCAGAAATCTGAATATTTACATAGTGGGTTCCCAGTGAGAAAATAGATAAAAAGATACATTCAATATACACCTCCCATTAAAATTCAGAAATCCCTTACTAATTTCTCTAGCTGTCGCTAAGTAGTCCTCCAAAACTGGAAATGAAAATTAGAGAAAATGAGGAGAAATTGAGTTTTCAAAGCCTTGAAATCTTCCACCACCGAAGTTTTAAATGTTTATTTATATTGTGAATTACTTTTAAAACATTACACTATTTATACAAACATTTATATAAAAGAAAAAAAGATCCCAGTGTTCACGGGTTCAGGTCCCACCTTTGCCAGAAATTGGGGCACATACTATAACATTCATTTTGTTTATTTTAAAAATTGCTTAATCATTTGCTTACACATTGCTGATTATTGACATTATATTTGTTGCGTTTTAAACATTTTATAGTGATTAATATGATTTGTATTTGATTTCCATATTTTTTTCTCCTTATCTGTTTAATATGTTTGTTATGTTTAGTGTTCCATATTCCTATTACTGTAAACCTACAACCTGCTTTTTATGCTATAGGGAAAATACTGAAAGAGAGAGACACTAACCTTAGGATGAACCTGTTTAATCAAAAAGACTCCAGTGACATGGACCCTCTACCACAGCAGTACTTGGTCAGGATGTGATGGTGACAGTGCCTGCCTATATGTACAGCTGCACACCTGGCACATCCTGGATGCGTTTGGCATTGCTGCACACACCAGATGTTCTCCATGTGCACCTCATCCAGCAATTTAAAAATATACTCTGTAATAAAAGAGCGACGTTAAATGTGAAATAATTACATAAAATATATGTACTTCTGAAATTGTAGCTGACTGTAACTGATAAGAATCCTGTAAATGTTTTTCAGCCTTAGAAATACCTCTTATACAGCTAAAGAATAGAAATGCTCCAATTAGACTTTGTTAATGTAGACATACTATACACAGTATTTAATGACATACTATATACTGCATTTGATTATGTACTGTACTATATACACACTTGTTTTCTAAACAATTCTCCACGTGAAACAATGATCTGACTCATATATGTATTACACAGACATGAATATGGAGCATGATTAACTCGTAATCAAATTAATGTCACAGTCACGTGCTGATTAAAGAAATGAACGAAGCCTGTACAATCAGCGTTTTAACGTGCCCGCGCTGCTCTAAATCACTGTTTGTTTAAATGGAAATAAAACGTTTAAAAAGGAAATCAATTATTTTACTTACTTTGATGAGTTTTGTCGCTGGGAAGCAGAGGAAAACAGCGGATTTCTGTCGGAGTTTGAATTTCCCGCCCTCCGCGGGAGTAAAAAACGCGTTATCGGTGACAAGCCGCGTCGCGATTGGTCGAGCTCCAATCTCATTTTGGAGCGCAAAAGTCGCTATTGGTTCAGCTCCAATCTCACATTGGATAGCGCAAGCCGCGATTGGACGACGAATCCGGAGAATGGACAGAATAAGCAGACTATCCTCAGCCAAGAAGTGCTATCGGAGCACGTTGTTAAAGTGTGTCGGTTCATCGTATTAATAACCATGCGTCCATTTATTTCTTCATTAATCCTCATGTATCCTCATTATTTTCCTCATATATTTTTTTTGTGTCTATGAATGCATGGAGCTTGCGAATAGTTAAAAGAATATAATAAGTAGTATTATATTGTTTTTTGATATATATTTTTATTAGATTTAATTGTAGATTCTACAATTATTGTTATATATCGCGTACAATATGTTGAGATATGAGCACTGTACATTAATTACGTGATTTTGACCACAATTGTCATATTTTGGCATCATATTACAAGATTTGTGAGTTTCCCGCTGTGAGAATCAAACCAAACATATCTGGAACCATTGTAGTTCAGACTACAGTGGTTCGAACCTACATAGTTTTGGAAAACAGTCGTGTTTCAGATGTTAGTTAGTTCAACGATGCATCGTACCATTTTAGTTCAATGCTAGTCTTCATCGTTGTACGGGAAACGCCCAGGGTTGATTGTTGGAAATAGTCAATTTGCTTTTCACACATTTTAATAAGCTGGTTGTAACCATGAACAATGTGACAGTTTGTGATGTTAATGACCTCCTTACTGGCTCATTAATTCTATACTTGAAAATAACTAAAATAAATAGGTTAAACTAGGCAGCTACATTGCCTTGTTGCTTAGCTAGATAGCACTGACTAAAGGTATCTGCGTGTTATTCTACCGTTTTCTTTCATCCATTCATTAATTTTACGCCATTGTTTTTCTCTAGATGTATTTTCACTTTTCTTTTCTGTCTGGTCCTTATTTTTATCTTTTCTGTCGAGCGTTGCTGTTTATTTTTAATTTAAAACGCACGCGGACACCATCCACGCCAGACCTGTTCAATACCATCAAGTTCACATAAGGTACATTAATGTTAATCATGACCAACATTCGGCTTGTTCAGTGTGTGGAGTGCAGGATGTTCAGTCAGTCTTCCTCCATCATTAGTCATAATTTTATATGTGATAAGTGTACATTAATTAGAACTCTGACAGAGAAGATATCAGCGTTAGAGGTGTGCATCCAGTCATTAGAGACGGTTAGTGATAGTGAGAGTAGTGTGGTTTCAGTAGGGGAAAGTCTGGATGCTTCAGGTGGAGATAAAAGTGCCCCCTCTCCAGCATTAGAGCCCTCACAGCGGAGCGAATGGGTGATGACTCGGCGGCATCATCGTAAAGCCAAACCTCACGCTAAGGCTCGCCCACAGGAGCACCAGTCCTCTCCATTCAGCACCAGTCCTGTCCAACAGGTTTGCTCTCCTCAGTGAGACACCCTCTGAGAAAATTGAAAGAACTTTGGTTATAGGAGACTCTATCATGAGGCACGTGAAATTAGCTAGGCCTTTCGGGGCACCAGCAGCATTAGTCCAGTGTATACAGGGAGCCAGAGCACCCGACATAGCAGGTAATCTCAGGGTCTTAGGCAAGCACAGGTTCTCTAAGATAGTCTTACATATAGGAGCTAATGATATCTGCCTTCGTCAGTCTGAGGTTACTAAGAGTAATACTGTAGAGGTGTGTAAACTAGCAAAGGCGATGTCCGATAAAGTAATCTGCTCTGGCCCCCTCCCAATAAGACGTGGTGATGTAAAGTTAAAGTTGTGAATGACCTGTTATAAGCCTCTGATCAGGGCCTTTTCTATTACTAAATTCTAATAAATAGAAGTAATAGTATTAGGAACACAGGCAGCTAGAAGTAAAGTTTCTGATTCCTTGTTGACTCTGGATGGTCTTTCAGTAACACCATGTACAGCTGTTAAAGACCTTGGTGTGATTATAGACGCTAGTCTTTCGTTTGAAGCTCATGTAGATCATATTGCCAGGATAGCCTTCTATCATCTTAGAAACATTGCTATGATCAGAAATATGATGTCACTACATGATGCAGAAAAACTTGTTCATGCTTTTGTTACGTCTAGGTTGGATTATTGTAATGCCTTGTTGTCTGGTTGTTCCAGTAGGTGCGTAAACAAACTGCAGTTAGTCCAGAATGCAGCAGCCAGAATCCTTTCTAGAACCAGAAAATATGAACATATTACCCCTGTCTTAGCCACACTGCACTGGCTTCCGCCAGTTTTTTTAAATTTTGCATCGACTATAAAATACTACTACTGACATATAAAGCAGTGAATGGTCTCGCGCCACAGTACCTTAGCGAACTTCTAGTCTCTTATGATCCTCCATGCCTACATCGGTCAAAAGCTACAGGCTATTTGCTGATACCTGAACAGCCTTCCAATTAAGTGTTTGGGACTCTAGGCTAAAAGTCTAGAGTTAGGCTAAAAACATATTTGTTTAATCAAGCATATTCTTCATAGTTTTCCCATAGTTCAAGGCATAGAGCTGGAGGGTTAATGGTTATAGAGTGTTTTGGTAAACTCTATAACCATGAACCCCCCCACCCCACTCTCTCACATGTTCACTCAGGTTTGATGACGGTGGAGTGGCTGGCTGCCTTATGTCCTAGGGCTCCCTCATGTCTGTGTCACCTTCTTGTTCTCCCTTGTAGTTATGCTGTCTTAGCTAGTCTGCCGGAGTTTCTGCTTGCTCTTTGCACTCCTTATATTTAAAG
>JAOVVF010000017.1:10728353-10747848 GCA_028565595.1 Duopalatinus emarginatus | reverse complement strand
AGACAGCTTAGAAAAAAAGTTGTTTAACTTGGGTTGAACATTTACTTCGACACAAGAAAATATGAATAAAGGATTGTCAGTCATAATGTAAAAGAGATTTTACTGACATCTGCTACATATAGCAAAGTGAAAAGGAGACATGGGCAAGGCTTTTGTCCCTAGAGGGTAAATGTGAGACTGCTGGAAGAGCAAAATCTACAGGCACAGTAAATCTTTATGGTGTTTATTCATCATTTATGTCCAGCCTTTTTATTTAACTGAACACTCTACGTCTTAAATCAGGGTTATATGTTTATTCAGGGCTTATAGGTTTTTATTCAGTGGCTTATTTTGCTCTCAGAGTCCTGCAGGTGATGTAAGGTTGAGAATTTGCTCAGGGGTCAGTAAATGCTCACGATACATATTACATATCACTCTGGTGTAGTGTTTATGGATTTCTGAGATCATCAACCAGAAGCATGTACTGTTCAGTGTATTTGCCTTTTATATTTATTTGCATGAGATGTGGGCTGTATTATGACAGAAATAATCATAACATCAGTTTAATGATGAACGGAACATTTTGAACTGTTACTGGGTTCTGATTATAATTCATTCATATACTGTACAGAAACCTATATGCCGTATGGATGCCTAATGACCATATTTAGATGATCACACCCGGAAAGGGATCAGGCTGCCAAAAGATTTTAACATGTCTTCTCTGCATTCTACACCAACACAGACCTGTTTAAAAAAAATAGAATACACACTTTCACTAATTACTATTTGCCTTAGATTTTATTATAGATGGTTGCTGTCTTGTTTCAGTGACAGATGCTTTCCAAATCTGCGGGCTACCTTAATGTACATAAAATTAATATTTTATATTGTATATTTATATATTTTATGTTCATATTGTAGGACTCTGCTTGATGTGTTAAACAGTGATGGCTTTATTAAAGGGTTGATGAATGTTGTGTCTTAAAGGCCCTGTCATCTTGCACCTGGCTTAGTCACCTGGCTAGTGATAGTCATTCTTCGTCAGTTTTTCCTCTTTCCTAGACCAATGTTACTGATACTCTATACTGTATCATTATATGTGCAGTATGGGATTTCTGAAGGAAATAAAGTGGTGACCTGACCTCAGAATTAGAGGAAGGTTTGCCCTGTCACAGCAGGCAAACAACCAGAGCTTTGAATGCCTAGAAAAGATGCCATTATAAACACATTTACAATCTGGAAATTGGCAGACACATATTCTCTGCTATCTAACCACCATGGGGAAAACTGTATTTGGATAACAACCAAAAAGTTCATAACATTCAGTAAAAAATAGAAGATTGGTGTGAATTAAACTATAAATATAATCATAATTGTCATTATCTGCGTTTTATTCTTTAGAAAATGTGATATGCTGATGAGATTGACAGAATGACCAAAAATGTTAATAGATTATTAAGGTTTATAACATATATTATTAGGGTTTGTTAGCTGTGTGTGTCCAGTACACTCATCATTATTTTATAGTGTGCTATCAATAACATGGCTCATAAATACATACATGTAAATAATAATGACTTTAAATATAGAAGGAGTTTGAGCGGTAATTGTGTCATAAAAGTATAAGCAGAGGTTTCTTCTCACCATCAATAACTATGGATTGTTTGTTGTGCTGGAAGAATCTTTTGGTATAGTTTTATATAGTTTATGTAAAATTTCAGGTATATTTAGGCTGTTCTAAGGATATTGTCCAGGAGTGCCTACTGTGTACCAAAAAGCACAAGTGACCTAAGCCACTTACCATTGTTTCTTCAAAGGCACACAAAAAGCTGAATTATTTGGTTGTGGAAGGGCTGGGATTTCCTATTACGTAATTCTGTTTGAGCTGGAATCAGGTAGAGACACAATTACTTGGATCCATTAACTCTTCCCTGGATTAAATGCAAAGAATCATATCTGAGTGTAGTCAAATGTATGCAATATTTCTTACTAGGATTGTAATTTGTCAAATATATTATTACATTATAGATATTTTTTTCTAGTGTTGCGTACAGCATTCATTAAACACCACTAAGGTACAAGCATGCATCTGTGTTGACAGCATGCTTTATATTACTTAATTGCCAGTTTAGGAAGAAGAAGAAGCCTACACATTATAATAGCGGTACTTACCATATCAGTGCAGTTTGGGGCCGATTTGTCGATATTAACAATCTGATTCACCATTTATTTATGAAAAAGGACCATCACAGGACTTGAACTGATCAGTATTATATGTTCTGTTGACTATCCACCGCTGTTAGAGTGTATAGTGCTTGCTTTACTGACCGGCCACTTTATTAGCCACAGTTAGAGAATACAGCTTATCTTCAATATCTTCAATATCTAGTCTCTGTTGAGACTGCTTCACCATTAAATTATATTTTGCAGTCAGAGACCTGTGGTGGTTCTGTGGTAGCAATAAAAAAATTACATTTTGATGAAATCTTAAGAGAGGGAGAGATAAAAGAGAAAAAAAAGAAAGAGAACAAAATAAAGAACATTAACAATAAGCAGAGAAAATGATGCACATGCATGCCAGCAATTCAAACAAAACATACAATTTGACAGCAAAATGGACAAATACATGAAAGAACATTAATTTAAATTAAATTTAAAAATGAAAAACAGTACAACGGGATGAGAAAAGGATATTAAGTAGCAAACATCATAAAGGTTAAATAAATAGTGGATTAAATCTTCCTACATACTAATCTATCAGGTTAATGCAAACAATGCATTGCAATTATAATTGTATTCAATTCTTTAAATTCATATCTTTCTATGTTTTTTTCTATATTTTTTGTTTATCATCCAGATTCATGTGGATGCCAAATAAGCAAAAAGGAGAGAAAATAAATGTACTTGTGCATGTGCACAAAAACAACAAAAAATTGATTCTTTTTTGTTTGCACAGACATAACCTGACAGCCGACAAGCATGGAAGAAAATAAACTAAAAAAAAGAAGATACAGAAGATACAGTGGGACTAGTGACTGGTAGACAGACGTGCAGACTGAACAATATTAAATATTAAAGTTTTGTTGATGTGTTTTTCATCTAGACTCTCAGAATGTTATATGCTATATCTAAGTGCTCATATAAACTAATATATAATTTTATAAATTTTTAAATACTTTCTTGTGTGCGTGTTTAGATCCTCAAAGTCATTCCTTCATGTGTATCAACATGTCAGCTAATGTAAAAGTTGAGAAAAACTAAATGATGATTTTTGGTAAAGAAGATTTAGACCACATGTGATTGATTCGTTTCTGTATTTCCAGTGCAGTAATAAGGTGTTCTGGGTGATAATTGGGCTTGATCAGAATAAATATATTATGTTGTGTTGTTGCGCTTTTCAATAACTGGTGTGGATAACCAAAGTACATGGATGCAGTTGGTAATAGAGTTAAGCACGTGTTTTGTAAACCCCAGGACATCCATAGTGAGCTGCGTGATGTGTGTTCTGTGAATAATCTTATACTGAAGAAGCTGTGTGTTAATGACTTTAGTCATATTAAATATGGATTCACAAAATGGAGTCCAAATATTGAAAGCATGTTCAATATTGAGATAGTTAACTGAGAATTTGTATGGTTTTCGGGAAAGTTTTAATTGTGTTTTTCAGGGTACTGAAATATTTGATGTTGTAGATATTTCTTTGATTGCATATCGAAAAATCAAATATGCTATGGTGATTAGTCTTTACCTATGCCACTAGTAAGGATTAATCTTTCAGGTCTTATATGATTTTATTCAGGATGTTATTTTGTTCTTAGAGTTATGCAGGAGATGTAAGGTTGAGGATTTTTGGTCAGGAGCCAGTAAGTGCTCACGATACATATTACTGTGCTGTGGTCTTTATTGATGTCTGAGATCATCCATCAGGAGCACTTACTGTTCGATTTATTTGCCTCTTGAAATTAGATCTATTTGCATTAGATGTAGCCTGTATAATGACAAGATAAGCATAAAATCAATCTAATGAGGAACAGAACATTTTGGACTATGCATGGATTTATGCCATGTTTGCTATTTCCCTTAAATCTCTTACAAGTTTTCCTTTGCATTAACATGTATTGTTATTGGTTTATGGTCATTAGGTATCCATTATATGGTACAGTATATGGATGCATTGCACACCCTTTTTTTGCCTTTTAAGAATTTATATACATATAATATATGCATATTATATGGTTGAAAACCCCTGAATAGGATGCACATTTGGTGTTAGTGCAACCTAACACAGTTGTGCTTATATTCCATATAAAAGTGCTTGGTTGATACTAGGGCAGTCGTGGCCTAGTGATTAGGGAACTGGTCTTGTGACCAAAGGTCCCGGGTTCAATCCCAAGACACAACTGAGGAGCCCTTGAGCACCTAACTCCCACAACTGCTCCCCAGGTGCTGTGGTTTGGGGCTGCTCCAGGCAAATGTATTCACTGTTGTGTGTCACAGGTGTGTGTGTGTGTTTCACTGCATGAATGGGTTAAATGTGTAGGTCACATTCCTCAGTGTGCAAGCACAGTAAGGAAATAGTTCACTTTCACTATATGTTCTTGCAGTCAGCTTGCTATAAGTCCATACAAAGATGCATTGGAGTTTTATGTACCCATTGGAAAGATTCTGTATGACAAATGAGTTGAATTTTTGTAAATGGAGTCCAATTTTGTGCAGCAGTTAGTTAGGAGGTGAATTGAATTCCAATTTGCTCTAATATTTGCTACAATGAATATTGGTAAATATTGGTAGTGTGTTACAGCAGGTTCAGTTCATCTTTTAGTGTTTGTTGATGTGCTATAAAGTTAAGTAGGAATAACACCCACACAGGAGATATTAATGCTAAGATATAGGATAGTGCCTGCATTCACAAAGAACCGTATCATGTTTTTTTTGTGATCTATTTTTTTCTTATTACTTATTTTTTTAAGTGTCTTAAAAAATGTGCAGACATCCTTACATGGTGCCTTGGTAGATGTGAAAGTTTGTGAGGTTATTCCATTAGTAATTACTGTGGTTACTGTTGGATCCTTGCTTGACTTAAGCAGTACTGACATGAAAGTAGTGTTTCTGTGGTGGGATGGAAGCTGACCTTTTTATCTCCTCTGCTATTCTCTAGAAAAATGGTGAATTAGTCTTTTCCTAGTGTCCGAAGCATTAAACAGGGAAGGTTTAATCAGTGCCTGGTGATTTATTGTTGGAGTGTTCGCTTTCTTGTGTTAAGTCCTCAAGTGTAGCTTCTAAAGATTTTATTTTAGAAATGGTAGTATTTAAGAATTTTTCTATTTCTAATCAGGTATGTATATTTTCAGGAGTGTTAAATGCATTGTAATATATACTGAAAGTGTTTTTGTTAGACAGTGCTTAATTTGTAAAACATCAAGTAATGAAATCCTGAAGGTTGGGTGATCCAGCAAGTGGGCAGTGATGGAAAAGGTCCCGGAACCTATAGACGCAACAGTGCTTCAAGTGTCCACCTAACATAGTAGCATTCAATCCAGTAAGATAGATCTAGCTTTAATGACTGCAGTACAATAAGGAGCTGCAAACATAAAATCTCAGAGATGCCACTGGTGGAATAGTTAGCTTCCTTGAACATGTTGTCCTACAAATAAACCAAATAAAATAAAGATTTTCATATTGAACAAAAACAATAGATATACAAAAAATACAATTAAAATACAATGCATCTACCGTCTCTACTTGATTTCCCTATTTGTTCTGCCTCTCTGTCATAGTTCGGTGACATTTAACAATCTAAGTTTACGCATATGGCACAGTGTTAAATGATATGAACGTTTGGCCAACAAGGTTCGAAACAGAAAACTAGCTGTCCTCATGAACATGCAAAACGTGACTATAACTTAATTATGCGAGAACTGCAATTAAAGTCTACAAAAATCTACAAAATAAGCCGTTTATTTTTTTAAAAAGATGTTACACACAGACAATGACAATGACAATAACTATGACAATGAATAACTTATTTTATTTTATTTTATTTTATAAATCCTCATTTTAATAAAATATATATTCACAAATTTTTTTTAAAATGTCACAGAGATTTGGGATCAACATAAATGCTCCAAATATGAGCTGGATCTTGTTCCGGTAAGATCCAGCACAAATTAAGCACTGTTGTTATGGATTCAGCCCTGCCATGCTCCAGCCAAGCAGATCCACGTTACGTTGCTTCCAACCCATTTTCAGTCCACCGTTCACTGACTTTGTGTTTCCTGCCTGTTTTGTGTTTATTGATTAGATTTTTTGTCTTTCACCTGTGTTCAGTTAACCTTGCCATACTTTATGTATTATTTATTTGTTTATGATGAGGCCATGCTACCGTGGGTTGGGTTTACTCATTATTTGGTTTTGGATATTGTCTTTTGGTTATTATTAATAAAGTGCATTTATTTCTGCTGGGGCTGTTAAAACTTTTTTAATTTTTTTGTGCATTTTAAATTGGTTTGCTAAATATTGTTCTGATTTATTGTTGCTCTTAATGTAATTGAATGTGCTATTATTTAATAGTAATTTAATTTCTGCAGTCATTTTATATATGGCATTATATTTCCTCTTTGTACTACCCGCAGAGTTCTGGGTATTGGTTTCTTTATACTGATGGAATGAGGGGTGCTGACACATTGTGCAAAATGTAATTGTTTACGAAAAAAATTGCCCCCCTTTGGTAGATATAGATGAAAAAATGATGTGTGTGTGTGTGTGTGTGTGCATAGTAAGTCAGAGGTCACGGTGCCCTGCAGAGATTGACTCTTGGCCCCTCTGCCAAGTAGACGTAAAGCTCTGCTGGAAGCTTCAGCCTGACAACCAAATCCATCAAGGGCCACTTGTCAGAAGACGCTAGGTTTTTAATGCCTTACCTTGCCCTTCACTCCCCAGCAGCACTCACGCTCTTCTAATGAGCACTCCTCTGCTCAGTGAATGGTCGTTTATGTAATAAAATCAGAAAGGAATTCTTTCTCTCTCTCTTTTTCTTCAGTACCCTTTTTCTTCAGTACCCTGGCCTGCATGAAAAGAGCCCATAAATCATTTAATTGAATGCAGAGAGTGAAAATCAATACAAAGGAAGCATTAAACTTAATGGAACGCAGTGATCTAGATCCATATTTCATATCCACAAGATGGGTGTGACTTTTACACATGTCACTTTTTTTTCTTTAAAGTGCTTTGCTTTATATAGGGGATTGAAGTGTTTGTGGGTGCAGCAGTGTTAGTACTGAGTAAGCAATGTTTTTCTCAGCTATATTAAGTCGGAGATTGAACAAATAATTATAATAAAATAATAATAATAATAATAATAATAATAATAATAATAATAATAATAAATGCAATACATGTTATATTATATTAATCACAAGAAAAGTCTGGACCTACCAGTCGGTTCTTGGAACTAATTAAATAAAATAGACAGAATGTTTAAATGAAAAACTACAAAAAAAGATAATTGAGATTATATTACACTCTGGATTTTTTTAGCTATTTATATTAATTTTATCCATCTTATCCATTTTATCTTTATTATTCATCCTAGCAAAGCATCATAGTGTGGCTAGTTAAAGCAATGCCTCCCAAAATGCCTACTAATTTGCGTTTACTAATTAGGTTGCATATGCATGGTCTCATGCTGCTGTGTTTTATTAATTGCGATTCCTGATATTAAGTTATTACTGGGGTATGAATAAGCCATGATATATGTGACTGTGTATATATGTGTATGTTAAAATACTGCAGAAGAAGGTGGTGATCACATGCTTATAGGTTAATCTGTCCACAGGTCAAAAGGCCAAATATTATCACTCATTATCTAAATCACTTATCCTAATACTGGGTTGCGGGAAACTATCCTCTGCGGTCTATTCCAGTGGTCATTGTGTAGAAGGCATGGAAACATCCTAGACAGGTTGCGAGTCCACACAGACTCAGGAGGACACAGGGAGAACACACAGACTGCATACAGAAAGGGCCTTGGTCACTGAGCTGGGGAATCAAACCCAGACCCTTCTTGTTGTGAGGTGTCAGCACTACACACTGCACCATTGTGCTGCCCAATGAGCAAACAACATATGCAAAAATGTGTGATTCAGATTTAACCAAAAAAACTAAAAACACGTTGTTTAGCATCAAGATATTTATTGTAAAGAATTTAATTTAGCAACCACTGTGATCAGTAACCAATTAGAATATTTTATAATTCTGAACCAGTCAACAGTTCCCAGTGGGATTCATTAGCAAATGTAAGCAGTTTTCACCTTAGAAGTGCATTTTTTGCTTTTTTCTTTATATTTTATATTTTTATATATGTATTGTATGTTTTATATATATATTTTTATATATCAGTTTGTAAGGCCACAGGTTTTTCTGAATGGGTTGCTCATTTTTTTCTGTCTCTGTCTTGTTGACTCCAGATTAGTTATTTTATCAATAATGTGGCAACAAATATTATAAGGTTTAACTAGTGTTATAATGATACGCCTGAATATTCTAACATGATATTCATTAAACTTGACTGAAGTTCACTGTTGACTTCTTTGAACAGGTAAAGCTGCGAGCTGGTTATCAGAAAAAAATATATTTATGTTTGTTTGGTGCTGTAATTAAAGCTAAGAAACGATGTGTTCAGTATTGCCCCGCTGTGTGCCCAATCAGTCTGAGAAAAAAATTCTGAAGAAATAAAATAAATTCTGTAAAAAACCTCAAATGTATTTGATCACAGCAAGGGGTTTTACCAAGAGAGGAAACTATAATTGCCTCGCTGTTGCCAATGCCATAGTGCAAATACTAAATGAAGATTTATTCATCAATTTAAGTTATTCATTTTTTTTACAATACCGAGCAGTAAATGATGCTGGCAGTGTATTGATTTTGATCTCCCCAATTACACAGTGTGAGAGGTTTAGAATCATTTTGAAAAGTCATTTAATAAAATCCTGCATTATTATGTGATTGTATTTGCCCCTTCAAATGTCATTATACAAAAAGATGAGATATGGTTGCTCTTTGCACAAACCTGCAACATATAATTAATTCTGATAATGGATTTTAATTGCAGGCTTATCGTTTTGTTTCATGCATATGTCATGGTGACCTTCAGTCTAGTCATTTGAGATGGCAAGATACTTGTTATAATAATTTCACCTTCACATAAATGACCCTTTCAGAAATATCATATGAGCCAACATGCTATATGAAGCTAAAAATGTATAACTCCATTGACTAATGACTTTCCTTTTCAGGAAGTCCTGTATTATCGTTTAAAATAGGCCACACTTCTAACATAACAATAAGACAATAGACTAATGCTACAGCCATAAATACAGGAAAAAGCCAGGATGTTGGTGGTTTCTGCAAACAAAGTGGGCCTCGTTGCTGTGACTCCACTTTGCCGACTAAGAAGCCCAGACATGCATCTTGTTCTGTGTCTTTGACTTTGAAAATGTTGATATGATTTTATTTCTGCACCACATTGTACTTAAAAAATGAGCTGTAAGAAGCATCTAATGTGTAAGTGAGTAAACTCAGAAACTGACCCATACTAATGAAGAATTTGCCTCATTTAAAACTACACGGTCTTTTAAGATTTTAGGATTTAAAATGACAACTTTCATATGATTTGCATTTAAATATGACATGATTTGAACTCCTTATGCTTTTGCCGGACTTTTAACACAAAGCTTGTCGGGTTGGATTAGCTGTTCCTCTAGCTTTGATTACTTATCCTCTGTGTATACTTAGTGTAGGCGGACAGTCACAAAAGCTGAAGCTGTCACATAGCCTGTCAATCAGCTGCTTGTGCAGACTCTCCCGTGTCTGTCAGTCACAGTCACAAGGCACAAGACAGTTGTGTTTCCTTCATTTTCTGCCCATTTTCTCCGCTCTGATATTCAGTGATCCATTCACTCAGTTTATAGTCTCCATTTGCGATGTCAAATGTTCAACTTGTGCATTCTCTAACAGACTGGTTAACAATACAGAAAGAGTAAAAAACAGTTGCTGTGTATGCAGTACAGAGGTGGTGTTATGTAGCCTGCACTGCTCACCTGATTTGAAATGAGAATAGTCAAGGCAGCTACTTTCCATAACCCAATCAAGTGTGTTTCACACACGCAAACTTCATCAGCTTGTCTCTATAACCCTGTGCCTTTGTTTAGAAAAAAATTGGCTCTAGATAATATTGTAGATATAAAGACTTAAACAGTTAGTGTGGGAAGCAGAAGGCTGAGTTTATGAGAGACAAGAGGTCTGTAAAGCTACTGTAACTGAAGCAGTTAAATCGCCATTGTCGACACACAGGCAGAGAAAAGTCATTCGGAAGTTGGACAACACCTGTCAACACCTAGACCACTTATCCAGCAGGTCATCACTAAGGTTGATGTGTGTATGAACAGCACGACTCTAAAATACTTTGCGACAGGTATTGACGATGGCCAGGAGAGTCTTAATGTAGCCATGAGTCTTTGTGACCTTTTCAGCTGAGCTGTGTGTTTTGCCTCTGGCCTTTAAGAGCTTACACTGGAGCAGAGTGTAAATATGTGCTGTGCTATTCTCCTTCCTGTTTGTTCAACAAATTTAGAAGCCTTTGACAAACATGGAAAAAACGAGACCAGATCACACAGGAGCTAGACTTACCTGCTGTGACTTGTACATAATAAGGACAGATTATTAAATGCTCAGGTTTTGTCTCTGTGTGTACCTTGAGTATGTTAGAATATGTGTATGGGCAATTTTTAATCTTTTAATTTTTATTTGTTTAACGGTGCTATAGTGCTCGTTTTAAACGTCATTAATTCTGTACGTTTCCGTGTTAGATTGAAACCTAGTTTCAAGCTTCTTGCTGGGAATGTGTGCTGTTTGTGTGTTAGGTTATCCAAGTGTAAGCACTCCCTTATGTCCATAGCTGGAGCATTTTCTGACTTTTTGCTGAGCGGGCTACAGTCTAATGGAGTGTTTTGATTAATGGAAGCATTTATGCAAGAAAATTACTACATCATATCTGTCCACTGCTGCAAGATTGTTAGACTAAACACAGCGTACTGTATTTATCTTATTCCGCTGCATGTCAGTTTGGTTATAGCCTAAATGTTAATGACTAAGTGGTAGTTTACAGACTAAAAATATTTTCCAATAGTTAATAATTACTTTATAATTACGGAATATCATATAAGTAAGTGTGAGAAATTAATTAACAGTCATGCAGATATTTAGTATAGCTGCACAGCAAGATATTAATATTGAGATTTATTAATGAATGTTTCAGACACAACCTGGGCAAATTTTTGCATTTTTTTTACTGCTAGCTTGAGCTCCAGCTCACATTGGTTTGTACATTTCTGTTACAGGTGCTTCCAGTGAAATTGTATGTGTATGGGGCACTGGTGGCCCAGCGATTAGGACCCCAACATTCATAATAACCTGTGGTGTAATGTATACGTGACAAATAATGGCTTTTAATTGGTGCCCTATCTTTATCTAATGAGCTTATATTTGAAATCAGCAGGAAGTGGAATTTTACTTTGCAAACATAGACAATGTGAAGTGAAGGTAAACAAGGCTAAAATTGTGAATGGAAAAAAAATAAGAAGTATCAGATACTAGTGCAACTAATAACCAGAGGGCTTGTGATGTTGACGAGGGCTAGTTATCGCTACCTAATAACAGCATAATCCGAGTTTCATGTAAGTGTTTTAGACCCATGCAGATGTGTCAGTGTTATGTATAATGTGTCTAGTAGGAGTGACGCAGACATACTGTATATAGGATTAGTACAATATGGCTGCATCTTTATGGTGTCACTTTCAATACAAAGCCTGCTGTGTTTTTCTCCCTTGCTGCTGCACACTCACTCCCCTTCTGTGACAGTCAAACTCCCGACCCATACACGCACGCGCTCCTGTGGAGGCTGTTGACTTGTAGCCATCGTTACAAGACCCAAGGGATGTCAACTACAGAGCACTTCAGACAGCCTCCACAGCAGCAGAACTGCAGAGCTTCGTTTCTCAAGTATGGATACTGGAGCAGGGTCAACAACATGGGGCCACATTCATTTATTACCATACACATAGCAACATCAAGTCAAGTGTTAAAACAATACACATCATGTATTTATGTGAGTATACCATATATAAAAATCTTCACTAGGACTGGGTAAATTGGACATAATTGCTAATTGCTTTCCTCAGCTACAGGAATGTCTCTGCTTATTATTCTACACTGTTTGTGTGCTGGAGCTTATTATCTGCTCTCCAAAAGTGCCATTTAGATAGGATCGGTAACTCGCTGTTTTGGGGGAAAAGGCTGATTAATGTTTTAGTATATTTGCTGAAACAATACATAAGAAAGTAATGAAATATATCACAATAAATAAGGGTGCTAATAAAATGAAGATAAACTACATAAAGTTACAGTCAGATGCAAAATTCTTGCCATCCTTTTTAAGATAAAAAAGTGGGTAATTATTTGAATTTCTCTGAAAACATGAGCGTAATGTAATCTTTTATGAAAGTAAATTCTAAAAAAATGAAAATCTCTCACCAGAAATATTTATATATATATAAATATTTTTACAAAACAACATGTCATTATTATTGACATCCCTTAATTTAGTACTTTATTCAGCCTTCCTTTGTTACCATAACAGCAATTCTTTTCACTGAAGGTAAAAAAAGAGGGGTTGGGATGTCAAATGTTTAATTTTGTGGTCATTAAATATATTTTGTGTCGAACAAATTTTGTGTGGAACCCAGTTTTAGCTGGCAGAAGTAGTTTGATTTTCATTTGAAATGCTCACTTATATTATGGAGACAATGATATCATGGTGCCATCTATTTTAAACAGGTTATCAGGGCCTTTGGAGAACAGCCCCACAACATCACAGATCCATCACCATACTTAACACTGGGGATTATTACCATCATTTTTACCCCAAACTTAAACTGAGTATTTGTTGTTCGAACACTTATCTGCTTTTATGGCATCTAACTAGTTCAAGTTCCAGTACAGTGTGGCAAAACCCAGAAACGTATGTTTGTGGGTAGATGAAAGGCAGTGCTTTTGAAATGCACTTGGATTGAGGATTGAAGGATTGGTGTACCAGAATGACTTTTTAAAGAGTTATTTCTAAGAATACCTATACTTCAATTAACAGGTTACATGGTCATATTTTTTGGTGTAAGACTAAGCTTATCATTGAAAAAATGCCCTAATATTTTACTTGTCTTTATCAAGGGTGCCAGTACTGATTCTGAAACTTCATGTAAAACAGCTGATTAAATAATGTGCTTATTATTAGAATACATTAATATTTCAGTATTTTGAGAATATTATTAAAATTTTACTCTATTTGAAGTCAATAATACATAATGAGAAAACAATGGGCTGCATTTCAGTATGCATAGTCTTTAAATATTTTATTGAAGCTGTAATAGAAACCAGTAATTGTTTACAGTTTCAGTGCAGTTGCCTGCGTGATCAGCCTCTTTGTCTGTCAGGGGATTAAACAGCAAATGAGGCAGGATGGCTCACTAGCCAATGACATTCAGCCTAATTGTTCACTAACCAATAAGGGCGGCTCTAATTGTTGGGACAGACTGAATCGACTTAGCTCAGCTTCTAATTAATCTCCAATGTAATGATGCAAGCAAGGGTAAGAACAGTGTGGAGTATAGGAAAATGTGTTTATGCGAATGCAGCATCTTCCCCTGAGACTGAGCCACTGGTAAGGTGGTGGTGATTGCTTTGAAGTGAGATATAAATACAGGAATCCCCTCTTGGCCCTGAAGAAGAACCAGAGAAATCTCAAGAGGAGCAAGCAGTCACATGGAGCTTTGATGATGGGGCTAGCAGGTTCCTGGTACCATAAGCTACATAAAGACTGACTTGTTTACTGTTGTCATTCAGTCATATCCAGACATGCATTTATTATTCTACCTCTTTAGTATATAATATATATATATATATATAAGATTTGGAAGATGCGTTCCATTCACATACACAGGGACTCTCCCACAGGTGTAGTGCTGAGTGAGATAAACAGGACAATTATCAAACCCTTGGAAGAATCGCAGGAAAAATTATGCTAAGCATGTTTCAAAGTGTGGTTTTAGCCTAGTGTGGGCTGCTGATTTTGCCCAGCATGATGCTCCCTAATGCATGTGCAGAGGTGTGTAAGCTTCACTATTTACCTCTAAATTAGTATTTATTTCTTCTCTCACATTATTTATCTCTCTCCCTCTATTTTTTTTCTGCCCTAGTGTCTTTTTTTCTATTCCACAAATTCTTTTGTTCGTTTCTTCACATATAATGTTTCTGGATGTAATATAATCCAAACTATTTGCCCCTTCTCAATTTTGTCTATGTTTTGTCAGAGGTTTGTATAATGAGAGTAATTCACTTTTTTTCACCCACATTATGTAACTCTAGAATGTTTTAGATCATCAGACTTCATTAAATATCACACAGAGATAACTCAAGTAAACAAAAATGCTGCTTTTAAACAATAATTTAATTTACTGAAAAAAAAATGCTGTTCAGTCTTACTGGGCTCTATGTGAAAAAGTAATTGCCTTCCTTCCACTATATCAAGCAGTTAACTTTAGGGTTAGGGTTAAGCATGATTACTGCCAGATTTTTTAATCTGAACATCATTCAAATAGAACCTGTCTGGGAATGTGAAGTAGAAGATCTCAAGAAGCTGCAGATGATGTCATCCTCTCCAGAGATTCAATTACAGAACTATCATTAAAGTTATTGAAGTCTCTGGGACTCCAGCAAACCACAGTAAAAGCCATTATTCACAAATGGAGAAGAATTGGAACTTTGATGAACCTTCCCAGTAGAGCCTAGCCTACCAAAATTTCACCAAGAACGCATCAATGACTTATCCAGGTAGTAACTGAAGGACCTAGATCAACATCTAAAGAACTACAAGCCTCACTTGCCTCAGTTAAGGTCAGTGTATTCTGATACACAATTTCACAATAAGAAAGGCACTGAGTAAAAAGGGCATCCATGGGAGAGTTGCAAAGCACAAACCACTGCTGACAAACAATAACAGAAAGGATTATCTTGCATTTGCCAAAAAATGAATTATTGATGAATCAAAGATGGAACTTTTTGGAAGACATGGATCCCATTACATCTGGTGTAATTTCCGAACATTATACCACCAGTCAAGCATAGTGGTGGTAATGTGATGGTCTGGGATTTACGTTCTTCTGCAGGACATGCATGACATGTCATAACAGAAGAAACAATGAACTCTACCAGAAAATCCTGAAAGAGAATGGCTGCCTATCAATTTATGTCCTATGATTTAATTTATGAGCTTAAGCGCAGTTGGGTTGTGCAGCAGTACAATGATCTAAAGCCATAGGCGTTGCCACCATTCAATCTGAGAGGGGCGTGTCCCCTTCACATTTCATAATTCTTCGTTTGGACCCCCCCAAATTTAACATAAATCATTAGTTCACCCAGCGCTGTTTCTGTTGCTTCGCAAAAGAATCCATTCCACTTCATCAATAGGAGAAAACACATACCATTGAAGTCCACTTCAGGTTTTCTGCATGTCAGTGAAGTGAATCTTCACTACAGAGACAGTAAAGGTGCAGGCTAGTAGAGGTCTGCACTGGGATTGGTTCCCGCTGGACCCGACGCAAATCTCGTGTTAACGCGTGATTTGTACTTATCTGCGGGCGGGAATGGGCGGCTAAAACAAACACTGCAGGATTATAGACTATAATTACTTAAAGGTAATTCCAAATAAATAAAATACAGAGAATGAGAATAGAATATGAAACTGCCTTTATTTCATTTAAAAAACTACATTATTACTAGCATTAGTAATAACTAGCATTATTCCCGACAAGTGCATCAAAAGCTGCAGGCCAGGAAAACGAAACAAACACCAAGAATCTCGTTATTAATACCCTATATTATGTTTTCTCTGGTGGGATGGGAGAAGACACAAAATCAATGCATCTCTATCAATGTGCGGGAATAATTCTCATAGCTTCGCGGGTTGCGGGCAGGAGTGGGCGGACACGTTGCACACACGTTGCGGTTGCGGGCGGTAATGGTCAAAAATTCAGCGAGAGCGGGCAGGAGCTGGATGTAGAAAACAGTCCCATGCAATGCTCTAGTGTAGGCTGCTCCACACTGGAGGGGGTCACGTCAGCCCTATTGCCAGCTTGCAATGCCCAGCTTTAGATAAAACCTTTATAATAAAATCTTTTGTTATATGAACCCTAGGCCACGTTAAATAAATCTTCAACTAATAATGAAATATTAGGAGTAAGCTTTGCCTTATTTACTGTAAGTAACAGCAGGCTGTTCTTGGTTGATGATCAGTTGTTTGCAATATTTGCTCCCAGACACAATGGACATAAAGAAATTCTTTACAAAGAAGTTTTAGTGTTAGTGCTGGCTAATTAATGTTAGGAGATCTATAAGCTAGCTTAATGATAGCTATCATTTAAATCTGAAAAGAAAAAGCATCTAATTCATTAAACATTTTGTCAGGGAGAACCCCACCCCCAACAGTGTGGCACAATCAGTTAATGGGTTCACAGGGCAAATACTTTTTCACATGGGTATTATAGGTTTTAAACAAATCACTGTAATCATTTAAAAGCTACATTTTGTGTTTACTTATGTTATTTATTTTGTTATCTTATGGTAAAATTAGTTGGATGATCTGAAACATTCAAATGTGTCAATTTAGCAAAAATAGAAGACATCAGAAATTCTTTTTACAGCACTGTATATATGTAAGTAAATATAAATAAAATCAACAGCTGATTTTGTTTTCAGAATTATGGAATTAAAAAATAGATATTAATGTAATTACATATTACCCAGGAAATGTGCTGAAAAGTTTTAGCACATAACAAAGAGTAGATCAAACGCATAGCAACAATCAAAAAAGTAGTATTATAGAAAATCTGTGCCATTGTATGTAAAATTATTATTATTATTATTATTATTATTATTATTATTATTATAAACATTTGTAATCATCAATATTTAAAGACTGAAGAGATCGATGCAACAGCTGTAGAAATACCAAAGCACACACTTTAAAATTAACATTGACAAATTAGTTTATGCATATGAACACAAATGAATTACCCTGCCTGAGGCAGTTCCATTACGGCAAGGATTTCAGCCTGTGGGGGGTGAGGGGATTGTTGGTCGTATGAGATAATAAACTAAATTCAAACATGCATGCCTACTGCTCATGCATATCCATCAGCTCCCTGACTAATAAGCAGGCTAACTAAAATATTTATGTTTGAAGAAGCAAGAACAAAAAAAAAAAAAATCAGAAAATGGTTTGCCAAATTTAGACATGTACCTAATGTACCTAGTGCAATAAAATCTGTGAGTGGCACAGACAAGAAGTGGACATTTCCACTGCAGAATCCATATTATTAAGCTTATAAACCCATTCCTGCATTCCAAGGTAATTAAAGAGATGTTTGAAAATACATCCAAAATAGACATATTAAATGTATAATATTTTATGCTAATTCAGACCCAGTATTGTTTGCATCACTAATAACTGGGATTAATTATAAAATGTTAAGAGATGGGGATTATTTAAGTCAGTAGAACACTACTACTGTTAACTAGTGAACACAGCAAGAAGGCTACAACTTCATGGACTTTAAAGCTAAACTCTGTTTTTTTCTGATTTTGTCTTTACCAGCTGCACCACCAAAAACGAAACATGGAAGAATGTCAAATCAGAGAGAGAAGAGAGCTGCTGGAGAACCCTACTGGGCATATTTGGGTGAGTTGTTCCTTTTCTGCTTTTAATCAGGATAGTTTCTTTTTGGATGGACATTGTTATTGTGCAACTTCCTTTATGGTGTACTATTTTCGTCTTTCCTTGTGTGAACAAAAACACTGGTATTCCCTTTCTTCTGACTAAAGAAAAAACCATTTATTTTAAGAACTGGAGTCATTAGGCTTTTTGATTCTATGGCATTTTATTTCTGTGATTTCTCCTTTATAGCTCTGATATCTTGTACTGATAAGGTTTAAAAAGGCAACATGAATTATTAATTATTAATTCATACCCTACAACATTTTATGCCTAATCCGACTGTGTGGGTGTGTATATTGATTTGTAATGTTATTTCCTTAGTAACTTGAACAACCTCAGAACTGTAGCAGAAAAGATGGTAGGAGTGAAAGAGCAGCATGATTTTTCAGTGACAGGCAAAAAACATTCAGGGGGTAAATTTGTCTATGTTTCTCAAAGCATGGTCTTTACAGCATACAGCAAAAGGTAAAATTTGCTTTTGGTGCACTTGATTACAGCTGTGTCCATTTCCATATCCCACTGGTTTATCAACCTCAAAGCTTCACTGGTTTTCCATTTAACAGCTTACTATAATGTTAATGCTGGCAAAAGATAATTAACCAAGTCTTTACCTTTTACAGTGCTAAGTGTGGATATTTAGGGTAAGTGCTGAAGATAACACTTTATACTCCAGCTACTGTTGTAATTCCAAGTACATATATAAACTTAGTTCTTTTCGAGAAGACAAGGGTAAACTGACGTGCTAAAATTTACGCATGCCATTTCAGTTATGGTCATTGGGGGCAGTGATGGCTCAGTAGGTTAGGACTCCAGGCTGCTGATCACATGTTTGCCATTGTTGGGCTCTTGAGGAAGGCCCTTAACCCTCTTCTCCACTTACTGAAAGTGTAGTGCACTCCTGGTGCTGGTCTCAAGACTATTTAATAAGAGGGATGCGTCAGAAAGGGCATCCAACATAAAACCTGTATCAGATCACAATGCAACCTTGATCCTCTGTGATGATTTTAAAGGGAGTAGCCAAAAACCTTTCCACCTAGGGTCTCTCATGAGCAACCAGAGTGAGCAGAACAGCAGTTGTTGCCCATCAGTTTTTTTTTTTGTTGGTGCAATAAAAGGCACAGCTGATTCATGTTCCTAATTCTGGTTACCTCACTTCACCTTTAGTCTTACCCTATTAGTGTATTTCAGAAATAAAATAGTAAAAACGAATGAGCAGGAAAAGGTTTTATGTTGGTAAAAGGTAATTAAAATAGATCCATTTATAATCACCTTCAAAGTACATTTACATTTCCCTGGTACTTTGTCCCAGTTTGGAGTGTATTCATATACAATCATTACAGTAATAACAAATCTTATTTTGTTACCATCATGATGGCCTTGTAAAATAAGATGAAAATACCCTCACAGATTGTATCTCTGTATATTTGCTGATATTGTGATGTACAAAAATATTGAATTCAATGATCATATATAATTTTAATTATTGTTCTACAAACCGGATTCCAAAAAAGTTGGGACGCTAAACAAATTGTGAATAAAAACTGAATGCAATGATATGGAGATGGCAAATGTCAATATTTTATTCAGAATAGAACACAAATCACAGATCAAAAGTTTAAACTGAGAGAATGT
>JAOVVF010000017.1:10716614-10728253 GCA_028565595.1 Duopalatinus emarginatus | reverse complement strand
CTCCACATCATTGCATTCAGTTTTTATTCACAATTTGTTTAGTGTCCCAACTTTTTTGGAATCCGGTTTGTACATGTAATCCCAGGACAATTTTTAATCTCTCTGCCTTTCATGGGTTGTCAATGTTGTCAATGTTGGCTTTTTATTTCCAATGGCTTTTTTTGTTTTGCTTTTTTGCTGGGCTACTGAATGCCCTCTGAGAGATTCCCTACAAATGTGGAATATTTATGCCAGCAGTCTCAAAAGGCTTCTAACAGGGACTGTCTAACTTTAAGTGCTCTACTTTCCTGCTGTATGTGACAGCCCAATATGCCAATAAAAGGTCTCTGCCCTCTGGTCTGGTTAACTTGAAATGAAGTTTTCCTAAGCTATCTTAAGCAATGCTATGTTAGGTTTTCCCAGTTAGATTTTTCTCAACCACCTGTAGATATTTTGTCTTGGAGAACTTATACAGCCAAATACAGTGTTAAAATTAACACCTGCATTGTTGGATTAACTCCAGCATTATCTTTCACTTGTTAAACCGTGTTTGGGTAAATTAGGGTAGCTGTTGATTTAACACTAGGGAATTTACAGAGCAGGATTTTAATAAGCTGCCTATGTTAAAATTAACCTTAAAGTTAAAAGGAAAATTATCTTTTTTTTTTTTTTACAAATTTCCCCTTGTGATATATGGTTTCAGCTCCACAATAACTATAGCACACTAACATGGACTAAATTTATGGGTGGGCGTTCTGTGAAATCATGCTTGAATTCTATTGATTTGCAGCCAGAAATATAGGCATCAAATTACCTAATGGAGCACATCTGTCTTTAACAGATGAATGGCCCATCAGGTTTGTCAGAATGGATGATCATATCTGCCAGACTGACTGCTTCCCGTTGATCTTGATTTAAAGTCAAAAAACTATATGCGCTGTGATATATGCCTGACTTTGCCAAATAATATCCAAAAGCTTGAGGCCAATGTGCGAACACAGTCTGCTTAGCACAGATTTTATAGAAACTGTTCACCATCCCTTTTGTTTTTAACCTCTCAAATCCTCTCAAGTTTTTCTTTTTGCATTTTTGTGTATGTGTGTGTGCTGTGAGAAAAAGTCAAAGGCATTTATACCTTTCATGCACACACAATAATTTCTGTGCCAGAGGATTTCTATAGGCTCCTCCATCTTAATGCTTTGTACTTTTCTTTGGACTCAGTACAAAAAAATAGCATAAAACAAGGAGGAAATGATCAAATGCCAAACCCTGTAAGCTATGAATAAGCACAAACACGGTACCTGTCAACTCAAAATTGTGTCAGTTTGGAATGTACAAGTGATTTTATTTTATTTTATTTTATTTTTGTAAAAACATATGTAATTATCTTTGATGGCACTTTTGAAGCTTTTGAAAAGGGTAGACAGTGTAAATTACAGTTCACTTTTGGCAATTAGGCAGTGTGTTCTGGGCTGGTAAGTGCTGTCGGGTGTAAATGTGCTCGAATATTAAAAGATCAGTTTTCTGCTAGTAATATGGTAAAATATCTTTGAGTGTCCATAAATATATTTTGACCCTAAGACATCAGTAAAAAAAGAAGAAGAAGATATTTAGCCAACAGATGTTTCTACAGATGTTGTTTTTACTAGTTTACTAGTAGACTAGGTTACAAATACAGGAGTTGCAGTACAATCTTTAAATGCAGTTTCCCCATTTCAGTTTCAAATGTTCTGATTGTTGTGTTCAGAGAGTAATGTATTGTTTAGAACCTATATGTACTAAATAAAGTCAAAATGAAACCTTTTCCCCCATCCACAAATATTCATTGCATTCATTATATGCATTCAACACTGGGCATCATGGGCTGGGCTAATGCAGTGCAGCTAAAATGTCTGTAGAATGTTTTTTTGTTCGACAGCATGACATAAAACATGCAGTTTTCAACACTTGCTCAACCAACTAACAAGTATTGCCTTTACTTATATTTAGGTTAAACATAGTTTAGTTTAGTGCTGTTTATTACTGTTTATGAATATTTTTTATGAAAAAATGTTTTATTTTTGAAGGCATCTTTGCTTTACAGAAACGCTGTACATGTGCCAAAGATTTTTGCACAGTGCTGTATGTATATCCAATATATCCCATTATATGCAACATGTACATTGTGTGCAGACAGTTTGATCACTAATGTGCTTGCTGAGATATCTGTGGGTGGCTTTATGAAATCACTGTGGTGGCTATAAAGCATGTGTCTTCAATTATTTAGGCCATGGGTATGATTGATAATGTCTGTATGAGGGAGGTGCCATTTTTCAAATTCTTTTTGTTTTTTAGGTCTTTCTCCAACTCCTTTTCACCCCCCCTCCTCCTCCTTCCTAGCAGAACGACATATACATGATTGGCTACCCCATGGTCCCTAACCTCCCTTACCAATTTTATCACTCTGTTCTCCATTCATTTGGGGCCTCTAATTTGTGCTTTGCTTTTAACTGCAAATTAAAATTGCCTCATCTCTGCTGGAGACCTATTCAGTCTCTAATCTAAATTATGCCTCTGTCAGCTATATTTTCTGAACAATTGTTTATTGTTTTTTAAGTGATAATCACACATGTGAGAATGATCACTCTAGGTGGAACAGTAAGTCAATTACATCTAAATGACATAAAGGAGGTAATTTAAATGTAATTAAGCAGAGAAAAATGTTACAAAGTGCCATAAGTGGGCCTGAAAACTGTTATTGAATCTAGCCGCACACTGGCAATTAAGTTACCCGGGGGGTTGAGATTTGATTTTTATTTCTTTAGCGTCTGTTTATGCAGGTATTTTTCGGATAGAGACAGATAATATTGCACACTGAGGAGTGCAATTTATATTTTTCTCCTTATTCCATCCTTACTCCTTATCTTATTTTCCTCTTTCGCTGCCTAGCTTTCTTTGTACTTCAGCAAATATTCACTTTAAGCTTGAAAGAAAGTATTGATGTTTGGCAACTCTCTGTTGTTGCAATATGACATTATTACAGAAGCTTCACTCTTCTGTCATTTACAAGGCTACCCAGCAAACCGTTCTCAAGGTGATTGCTGTGAAAAGCTCTGTTGTACCACAGTGGTACGGATGGAAAATGCCATATATTTTGTTTTTTGACATGCTGTATTTATTGAAATGAGAATTTGGGTGGAAACGGAAATTGCCACTTCAAATATTCTTTAGAAATGTCAGTAATTACAAAAGTAAAAAGAAAGAAAAAGCAGAAAGTTTAACTTAAATTAAAACATTTGGTGTAATGGTGTGTGAATTATACAAATATTAATGTATAATCATTAATAATAGTTTCTACAGTCTACAAAAACCCAGTACTCAATCTTGCTTACCTGCCTTCAATAAAAGCTCAAGATTATGAATACTACAAGTTTGTTTCTGATGATGATCTATGGCTTTATGAATTTATGAAGTGACACTAAAAATGATCCCTTGGAGTCCTGACTTTGCTGGTCATGCTGGTTTTTACATAAGGCTTTATTAATTTGTAATGTGGCCTTTGTTTTTGAGGGTGTATGCTGAAAAAAAAACATTCCGACTCCACCTATACTACAGTCTAGGCAGTCTGTGATAGTATCTCTGTATCTGAAAGGAAGAGGATATGAAGTTAATGGTGGGTTTGGCTAGGGAACATAGGTCTATTTTTTAGGATGCATTGCCATATTAAGACAGTGCCCTTTTTAAACATAAAAGCAGCTGTTATTATAGATTAAGGGACTGTTCTATTATATTTAGCAGTCCTTTAAGATCATTATTAGTAATGGAATAATTCCAGTAAAATCTTTGCCAAATTCTGTAATAGATGCCTCAAATTCTATAACCGACACTGTAACATGTGTTCTCCAATGTCCCTTTACACACTGAAGATCCTGTTATTAATGATAGACCTGTTATTTAAAAAAAAACATTGTGCTGTGCTTATGTCATCAGCACAATCTGCACTGCCAGAAAATTACATAAAGCGAGCTTGAGCTGAAAAGCACATAGAATTTATGTCCATTAGCACATTTTATTGCTATTGCCACTACTATATTTGTAACTGTCATGAATTTTTTCTAATTCAATGACATCCTGCTGTTGATGGCTTCAGACTGCCACTCTCAATTCCTGACCAAAGAATTCCATTACAATATGATTTTTGTCTACAACAAAATGTATAAATTCAGTTTAACCAATATCAGAGCCAGAAACATTCACAAAACATGCATTGCCATTTCAGCACATTAAATCAGGTAGTCCTTGGCTAAGATCCCCTTTAACAGGTTTCCTAAGAAAGAGTGAACTGTAGATTAGCTGATGAAATCCACAGTTATTACTCTGTAAATCAACCAATGTTGATCCCACAGGGGTGAATTCTTTTCCACTGTTGAAGGTAGTTTGGACTTCTGGGACTTATAACTATAACAAAAATGTCATGGCCCTACTATTTCTTTAGTTAAAGCTGTAGAACAGAGCTGGTGGCATACAACCTAAATTACATTCAAAGGCAAAGCACTAAATAAAAAAAATAAATGACCAATAATCTGAGGTTCTTATAGATTTGTTTATGCTATTGTTCTTTTTAAGCAACATTATCCATACTAATGGAGCATGATAATAACAATACAATTAAAACCACACAGCAGACTCCTCTGTCAAACTGTCACTGCTGGATCCACCGCCATCCCAGGGGCTATGAGAAGTCTAGAATCAATTCCTAGTCCAGTACTGACATTGTCATGCTCTCACTTACTTCCCTACTTTTTTACCCACCTATTTTTAATTTTCATTTATTTTCTGTATTTAAACCACTTTGTTCAATTTTTGCCCATTGATATTCCTGAGCATTGTTTCTAGTGTTTTGAACTCTCAAAAACTCTTTGTTTTTGTCTTGACTTGCTTCCGTGTTGTCCCCATTGCTGTGGCTGCCTATATATTGAACTTTGCTTGTCTGAGTACATTTTTCATCCTTTAGTTTGGATTGTTTAAATAAAAAAAATGGTAAATGTATTCAACTCATCATGGCACAAGCCTATGTTAATGATGTCTCATTCTTGAGATGGTCCTTTCAGGTGAAGGCTGGGGGCCTTAATACTTACTTGAATATCTAAAAAGCCATACTATGTTAATTCTAAGAAAGTTCTATGTTTAGTAGCAATTTTTTGTAGCAATGTTTAAATTTCTAATGTGGTTTATCACATACAAATTTCTAATGTGGTTTGTCACATACATACATACATACATACATACAAAGATACATACATACTGTACATACATACATGCATACATAGTGTATCGTGGAGGAGAACATCAGGATAAAAGGAACTGTCTTTAAATTCTGCTTTAATAAATGTTAAGTGCAGACACAGCAGGCACAATAATATAATAATGCAGGATTATTTACTGTCATTGTCAGTGCAATATGTCTTTGTCAGTGCACAATGGCTTTTACATTTAGTTAAATAGATTTTATGCCAAACAACAAGGGAAGATTTTATTGAGCAATTTATAAAACCAGAATATGGCCAGAGGGAGCTATTTAAGCCCTACAGGACTGCTTTAAGCATACAGACTAAAACATCTTCAGAGAGTTGTTGACCCACAGGTATCACACAGATATTGATCTGTATGCTACCTCAGTGACTGGATACATCAAATGCGCTGACGATGTTATAGTCATAAAAATCATCACCACACATGCCCACCAAAAGCCATGGTTTACAGCAGAACTTCAAAACATTGTTGAAAATCCGCTGAAAAGATGATGAGGCACTCAAAGCAGCATGAAGCAACCTGTCCTCAGCATCAAGCTGGCAAAGCGTGACTACACGCAGAGAGTTAATCATCAATTCACTTGTTTGAGAGATAGGCACGTGTGGCAGGACATCCAGACCATCACAATCTACACAGGCTGATGCCTGTCTACCAGGTGCATTCAGTGCCTTCTACTTCCTCCAACTCAAATATGAAGCACATCACCCGACAGCATAATGTGGATGACAGGTGGCCTCCCAATCTAAGCTCATGCCAAAGAACAGTGAGGATGGTGTCACTCCACCACCAAATCTGGTGAGAACATTGTCGCACTGCCATCAGACTAAAGGGTTTTAGGTAGGCACAAAGGGTTTTAGGTACACACCTGGCCTTAACCATTGCCATCAGGTAGGCAGGAGCTGGACCATTTTTGGCTTTGTAGGCAAGCGTCAGGGTTTTGTATCCGATATGAGCTGCTACATAAAGCCAGTGAAGAGTACGCAGCAAGGGTGTAACATGGCTAAACTTGGGGAGATTGAAGACAAGTCGATCTGCTGCATTCATGAGTAGTTGCAGAGGCCTGATGGCACACATGGAAAGACCAGCCAGGAGGGAGTTAAAGTAGTGCAGTCTTGAGATGACAAGTGACTGGACTAGTATCTAGGCAGCCTCCTGAATGACCTTGACAAAAGCCAAATCATGATGACTAGACAAAGTATGCAGCATGCAGTATTTAGTAACTTCCAAAAGTGATCAAAGGGAGGACAACCGGTAAACCAGTGACAGGGTCATATTTCCCCAGTTAAATTAATGTAAGGCAACCCACTAAGTTGGCTGGATACAGATACTGTGCTACAAATTGGCTTTACAATAGCTAAACCCGGCTTTCCTGTAGAGAGATGGAGAGAGTGTTCCCGCTTTGGATTTTATTCTTTGTGCCTTGCAGCTTTAATTAAAATTTAATCAAACCAAACTTGACCCTCTTATCCTCCAAAGCTCAACTACTGAGACAAACCACTGTATAAGATACTGAAAGGCGTCTCAGTTTGTAAAGGCCTGACAAGAAAATTTCAGTCATTTGTCGGCACTGAATCACAGTGACATATTGCAAATGAAAAAAAAATTCTACAGTGTGGAGGGTGGCCCTATGACTGCTCAGACTTATAACCTGGAGGCAGCCGTACACCTCCTCATCAATGGCACTCTTTCATGAAACTGTGCTAGACATGCTACTCTTGTGATTATTATAAAATCATACTTTAAAATGCCCAATTGAGCATTTGATTTGGATATTTGATTTGAATATTGAATATTTAAAAAATATGCACTCATTCCTAGTATGTAAACACCTAAAGACCTACAGCTTTGCATCATTTTTCATCCTAACTGTACTCCATCCATCAGTGGAAAGGGCCACCAGTAATACAGTAATAGGTTATAAATCCCATTGTCCATATTCAAACTGCCATTTGCTTTATCACACTGTTGAAACAACCAAATTTAATAATGGGTGTCAATTACTTTTCCCTTTACGAGGCTAGTGGTCTGGTTAACATTGCAAAAAAAATACATTATTTCATCTGACATCAAACTTTCCATCTGTAGTGCCAATTGGACTCAGCGATGTTCAGACACTGTTTTTTGTGGGTTGCTCAAACGAGGAGGTTCTTCTTTCATTCTATGCTTCATTTTGTCATCAAATGACTCAAAATATCATGAGATACTACATTCTGTGCATGCTAGATACATATGTGTTCTATTTGGTACAGCAAAAAAATAATAAGATCATTAATATTATAATATTCAAATCGTAACCCTTGAAAATAACAAAACTTGAATTTGTAAGATTTATATAATTGTGTCTGATGATGCTAATTTTGGCATGAATGCAGTGTGTTACCGCTTTATCTATCGCATTTACATTAAATCCATATGGAATTCAGAAGTAACACATGTAACTTTGACCATTTTCTTCCAGTGCCCTAAATGTTCAATGACTTTTTAAAGTTGTCTCGATCCACTTGGGCATTATGAAGTGAAATAGCATGTAACAACCCCTTTGTGCAATCAGCTGGTTGGAAATCCTCTTTGCACTTACAGTACTGTCATAGGGCTTAAAGCATTCCGACAACCCTTTTTATTGTACCTTGCTTTAAAATGTGCTTTAAATGTATAAAAATAGGTTTAGTTAACTGACTTTGAAGATCTAAGTAGTGATATAAAAGTGAGTACATTTTGTTTTCTTATACTGATAGAGATTGCAGGGATTTTTGTTCAGTTAGCAGAGATGTACAGAGATTTAAAGAAGTTGAAGCTGATAGCACAGAATGAAAATTTGTTTTGTCTGGAACTGTTCTGGTCCAGCTAATTAAATATAAATAGCAGACTGCTTTATTGTTTCCTTCTGTGTGATTTTATAGTCTACAAATAGAACACAGCTGCATAGTCATATAGTGCTAAATAAACATAAAATAGTATATACATATACATATACATATACATATATACTCTGTTAAGATGCTTATGTAACACTACTTACATAAAAGTCATTAACGCACATGTAATTAAATGTTATATGAAAATGTTTATTTTCATCTTACACTCCCTCCATACGAATTTACTTTAAAGGGGGCATGTTATAAAAACACACTTTTTCCGTTTTGTGTACATTCATTTGGGTATCTGAAGAGCCTACCAACCCACAAGCTATACATTAAAACAACCCAGTCAGTTTTGTGTGGGCTGCCTAGATAAGAAAACATTGAACTCAACAAGCCGTTCAGATGTTGTGCTATTTGCGTTGTCCCATTAGAATAATACCACCTTCAGTCTTCACCTACTGCACAATTATCACCACCCACAGCTTAAGAATCAGACTTGTGCAAGGGTGGCTTTATTTTTCTTGTTTATTTGTCGCAAGTTACAGATGTTCCAGCATTAAATCAAAGTTAAGGAAAATGCTGTTCTGTCAGGTTAACAGACCAACCCTCATCGCTACATCAGTTCCCAGCCTCATGACAGTGACAAGTGGATAAACTTCAGCCGCAGTTGCTAAAAACCTGTGTTCTGACTAGTTTTACAACCTGGGTCAGTATAACATAGGTTATCATTGATGAACCCATGAATATAAAAACAACTCACTTAAAATCAGTTAAGATATAGAACATTATTGGGCTTTTTATGAAGAAAAAATCAGTGTCTTCAAGAGGATGGATGTGTTGGAAATCACGGTGGACCATGCTCCCATCAGGCAAGGCAGGTTTGCGTAATATCCCTGTGTGCACACCCCATGGCAGAGTGAACAATGACTCATTATCATTTAAAGCAAGAGGCACTGAAACTGAGCATTTGGAATTAGCTGTTTTAGACTGGGGGAAAAAAGACACCTTTAACATTTGATCCATTTGATATTTTGATTAAGGAATATCACAGACATTTCATTAAGACCCCATTAAACTCGATTAACTTGGTATAAAATTGGTATAAAATGTCTCCTTTAAAACCACATAACCTGTAATTTTAAAAATGGAATTTTGTGCTAGTAACTAGTGCAAGAAGGTCTACGTTTTTGTGCTAAAGACATGAAAGTTAAAGAGAAGCAAATTGCAGACTTTGAAGATCAGGCCTATGCTAGAAGGTAAGTTATACATCTGTTCTGCTAAGCAAATTAGTTTTCTTCTGATCAAACCAATAGCTTTCAAAGGCATTGTCTTTAAAGGTGCAGGGCTTTCTGAATGTGTGATATTGCGATATAGAAATGAAGTTGATTAAAGACAGAGACAGACATTAAAGACTCTTAAACTTATAAGAACATTGTTTGGATGCTGTTTTTAGTGGAGTAAAATAAGGTTTGCTTTACACATTGTCTACCAATTGTCCACCAATGTTATTTCTAACTGAACTGAACAGATTTAGCTATGGATGTTCAATAAATTTGTAAATTTGCACAATTTAGTATTATTATTAATTATTTATAATCGTCAGCATCCCTGGAATGTTACTACTATGTCAAAAGGCTACTCAGGTTGCGAATGACTAATGAAATACTAAAATCGATGGAGTCTGCAAATATTAGTATACTAGGCCAATAACACATCAACAACTCCACAGGAGTTTTACTTGATTGTTTTACTTGATTGTAAATTCAGAATGCCCATCTGAACAAGAATCTGATTAAAACATTTGGTCAGACCTCAATAATTCAAGAGGTAATAGACCTATATATAAGTGTATTCATATTCATTTTCTAACAGGAGGTTTATATTGCATGTGTGCACTGTAGTCTTGTTTAATCAGACTGTTTTGGCTAACTGAGCAAAGCTAATCTAAAAAAAGTTAATCTAACAAGCTAACTCAGGGCAGCCGTGGCCTAGTGGTTAGGGAACTGCTCTCGTGACTGGAAGGTTGCAGGTTCGATCCCCACCCAGGGCAAGACACAACTGAGGTGCCCTTGAGCAAGGCATCTAACTCCCTTAGATGCTCCCTGGGCACTGTGGTTTGGGGCTGCCCCCCGTTCTGGGCAAGTGTGTTCACTGGTGTGTGTGTTTCACTGCATGGATGGGTTAAATGTGGAGGTCACATTACTTCTGTGTGCAAACACAGTAAGGCAAAATATTTCATTTCATTCATTCACTTTCATTCATTCATAACTGTTCTAAACATTGCTCTGTAAAGACATTTATTATCAAATATCATACTAAAAGAGATGCTCGCAAATACAGAAGCCTAGATTTATATGTTTGTTTTATCTTAGAGCAGCTGCTAATAGTTATGACTGAGCTGTACCACATAGTTTAATTAAAAATAATTCTGGACTCTAAACTGAATGTATCTAGATTGAATAGTTGATTGATTGATAGTTGATTGTTAGGATGTAGCAGAAGAAAAGCAGTTCTGTATTGGAGCTGTCTGCAGTATGGCTGTCTGAAATAACAGCAACTTTTATGCAGATTTGCTGTACAGGAGTCCAGATTCAAGAACCGTGACAGGAGCCAGTCTAACGCTGCTAAACAGAGGAGATTGTCACGTAGATATGCCAAAGGGAAACATGGATCTAGATTAGAGTTGTCAGCTATCAAGGTGGTCACTCGTTGCAGCTATCAATTGTACAGGAAAAATGACAATACTTACAGGTCCACATTCAAACCCTGATCACCTTCATTGTCACTCTTAATGTCAGCATGGTGTGCTTGATTCCTGAGGTTTGTGCCTGGTCTCTGGAACATTGGGGGTTAGACTGAACATGACTCGTAAGCGGTGCTTTGCCAAAATCTGCAATAGCTGCCAAATAGTGTGCTATGTGTTCCTATTCCTCAAGGGACAAAATGGACATGACAAGCCAGGGCATCTCCATATTGTCAGCATTCCCTTGGCAACAGTGTTTATTTATCCCCAAGGTTAATGGGATTGCAGCACAGTAACAAAGGTGGTGTATTGAGACAAACATGTAGCTCCAGGACTTGAAGGAGTGTGATGGAGAGTGGTGTCTCTCAAACTTAATGACTTGGCTGACTAGAGCAGACTGCAGACAAAACATACACAGGCAGTGGAAACATTTTATGGTTTATAATTCGCGATCTCTTTCCAAACAGTTGGATTATGTATATCCATTGATTGTGAATTTTTCCACAATGATATAGATTGAACTTCCCACCTTAACACTTTCTGTTGTATCATGCCATACACCAGAATTATATTTATAATAATTATAATATTAATTATTATTATCCCTGTAATGACTAAGCACAGGCCATAAAAGAGAAGATCATTATAAACATAAGTTTTTTCCCCCTGTGGCATTCCCAAGATGGCGGTGTCTCAGTTTAGGGCACTAATACTCAAATGAAGGCCCAAAAGCTGTATTATGAGCTTCACGCTGCTTAAAATTT
>JAOVVF010000017.1:10698886-10710416 GCA_028565595.1 Duopalatinus emarginatus | reverse complement strand
GTATAATAAACTATAGTGAGTCGAGGGAACGGATTAGTAAATCGAGGGAACGGATTAGTAACCCGAGGGAACAGATTGATAAACCGAGGGAATGGATTAGTAAACTGAGGGAACGGATTATAATCCGTAATATAAACTATAAAATCTGTATAATAAACTATAGTGAGTCGAGGGAACGGATTAGTAAATCGAGGGAACGGATTAGTAACCCGAGGGAACAGATTAATAAACCGAGGGAACGGATTAGTAAATAAAGGGAATGATTTACATGTCCCAAATATTTTTTTTCTACCATTATACTTCAGGGGCTCCGTACAACTCTGCAGGGCACATTTCAAATAGCAACCATTAGTTCTATAACAGTGTCATGGAAAAAGGCCTGACCTAGCTAGGTCAGGCCTTTTTCCATGACCCTGTTATAGAACTAATGGTTGCTATTTGAAATGTGCCCTGTAGAGTTGTTGGCAACACCTAATGCATCCTTGTCATATCAGGTCATGGTCAAGTCTTCTGTGAGAAAACATTGAGGATATAGACATAAAGACAATTTATAAAAAAAAACAAAAACAAAGCAAACATTTCCTAATGCAAATCACACTTCATAAAAACATGCAAGACTAGGTAGTATTAATAAAGCAGAATAATTCCAAGAAGCAGACCAAATATAAATTATCTATAAAAATAGGGCAGGGCTAGATTATATGCAAAGAAATAAAGGCAAGGCCTCATAACTCATAACTAATAAAAAAAGAGGTCGGGAAACAGGCCAGTGGTGGGGTATGGTATATAATGATGAGCATCATTTTTATTTAGCAAGTTTATATAATCTGACCAACACTGGGTGTTTGTCGGTGTCACAATCATGGAGGTAAACAACAATATTTATTCAAAAAATATATTTAGTCTCACTGACTAGCTGCTGCAGTGTCTTCTTAGGATCATGCAGATCTGTCCGATCATGCAGAATTAATCCAATTAGTGTCTCTGTTGATTAGCCTGCTATTCCAAGACTGAGATATAATTCAGTGCATTCTAATTGTTTTGGTGAGATAGTACTGAGCACTAATTAAAATGCAGTGAGAATTATGTGACTTGGCAAGATGTATTTTAGGGCTTTCTGGAAGAAGGAGAAAAAAATTATAATTTACCTTTACTCAAGAAATGCTCACTGGTCATACAGTATGCCAGTAAGTAAAACAAACATATTAGATTGTGTAGTGTTTTAAAATATCACAAGTCACCTGCTAGACATTGCAATGAATTTTTTATTGACGTGCTGAAAAGCAGTATTCACTACCATAGGTCTGACAGCAGAAAAGAGATACATTTACTTAATCTTATTTAAAACCTTGTTAAACCTTTAGCATCTTATAGCAATCCTATATAAACTACTAACAGGATTAGAGATGTGCTGCATTCTGCTATTGCAAAAGACATTGTGGCCTGAAATGCTGGCTCAATATACAAAAAGATTAAGTCTAACCAAACTAATATACAGTTATATTTTATGCTGTGAATGTTAGTAACATTAGCTAATATAACACATATCATGCATACAAACATAAGACTTCTCGGTTGCTGAAACGATGTAAGTAGTGGAACTGTACAGAGATACTGCTTGATACTGGAGAAAGGTAACGACTAGGATTGGTAAGTTCCTAAACACGATCATTCGACCTCATTTGTTAATTCTAGGCCTTATCACCACTTCCCAACATATTTATTATAGACTTTATGTGAATGTATATGAGAATGCATGTTAACAAATTGTAAACATGATTAGGTTTGCCTGTTTTACTCCATGACCACAGTCTGCTGATCAGACATTCAAGACAAAATTATGATGCAATGAAATGAAAATAGCTGGCCAATACCAATAGCTGATCATTTTGAAAATGCAGACCAATATTGATATCTTGTAGGTTCTGGTTCTGAACTTTTTGACTGCACTTACTTCAGGTTACATCACACTTACATAAATGTAGCACTTCTTTTTAGCATTATTTTTCCCAAATGTCTCAGAATAATCCTGAAGTTTAAGGCAAAGTACTGGATGTATTTTCCAGGTGTTTATTTATACTCATAAGGCAGACAAGAACAAATAAACAGTCATAATTAAAACCAGGTAAAGGAATAGGAAAATAAACAGGCTAGACTGGATAGACGGACAAACAGGTGGGAATAGGACAGATATGCATGATTAGTAATCAGGAGATGGAGATAAATGATTAGGTGACAGGGCTTGTAGTGCACAGGGTGACTAATAGTTCAGGGATGTGGAGTTCGTGTCGTTTGCTGTACTGGCTGTGACACAGCTTGCTGAGTAGCCTGTTAGTTGTCTGAGATGGGAGCAGAAAGCAATGCACCACTAAAAGTACATTCATAAAATGTGGGAAATGCAATTAAACCACTGGACAATCATTTTCGGATTTTGCCTAAAGTCGAAAATAAAAACAAAACACTTTTCTCTATATTTAGCATAACCTTTGCCATAAACAGCTATTTTATTTAAATGGATTACTGTATTCTGTGTATGCTATTGTGGTATAATTCTTCAGAAATGGCACTTGAATTGTTGGTGTAACAGAGTGTCATTTCAGTAACTATGTAGTTGATTATATGCCCAATAGAACACCATCTGAGATTCAGTTATACTGACACTTTTTATACAGATATCCCAGGACACTCCCATTTAGTGAGGCCTGGTATAAATAAATAAATTAATAAATAGAAAAAACAATCAATCCTGTGTTTATTTATCATTTTCCTTTTTTATTCACCATAAATGAACCAAAACAGTCTGTTAATGTCATTACAAAATATTATTAATTTGCATTCATTCATTTCAGTGGCCATTTTTACTGGCAGTGGATCCAGAGATGTTCTCAGCATGGAACAGGAAAGAATACAACTTTCATTGCAGGGAAACATACACGCAAACACATTTGTGCTCTCATTCACACTTAGGAGCCGGTCCACCTACCAGCATGTTTTTGCAAGGTGGGAGGGAACGCATGCGAACACAGGGAGAACATGAGAAACTGAAGAAAAAAACAATAACCGGAGCTTAGGAGCTGAGGCGGCAATGCTGCCTGCTGGCACACTATGCCGCCTACTAACATTAAGCAATTCTCTTTATAACTTGTCCCTTTCAGCACCAGAGTTGAATGAAAAGAAAAGAAATAAAAGATATTGCTGAGGTTGGGTATTCTCTTTAGTTTTTACAGTTCTAATGGTTGGTCTATAAAGAAGTTATTTTAAATGTAACTTTTCAGCATTTTCTACTTAAATCCAAGTCCATTTCAGCTACTTGTAGTTGAACTATAGCATTGTTCCTGTTTCTAATTTGGAATTAAATGGATGTTGCCTTTTCTTCTGTTCCTCGGGCAAAATTTTTGGGTAATGCATTTTTTTTCAGCAGAAACAAATGTAACCTATAAAGACTTGTAAAGAAGGTGATGTCAGGTTAGAAGAGGTCACGGCACAATGAATTTGTTCAGCCTGTGACAGAAATGTTATTTCTTCAGCCATCTATATAACTTCAGGCTGAAATTGTCTTGTTTAAGGAACTGTGAAGAGACTGTCAATCTCAGAGAGTAGCATCTGCTTCAGAAATTAGACTGGCGATCAGTTTAGGATAACAGTAATGGAGGTCCCCTTATGTCCCTTATGTCTGTCTATATAAGAGGACAACCACCAGCTTAAACTTTATGGCAGCACTACAGTGCTTTATGACAGCACTGCACCACTGATAATTAATAAATGGCTGAAACAATGCCGTTTTCTGAATATGTATATCAGGACAGTATAAAATTCATCCAAACCAGACAATAATTAGCATCTACTAAATATTAGTTATTATTTTCCATTTAATTAAAACTAATTGGGGTTAGTTTAGTACACGTCAGTAATAATTTTTTTTATGTCTTATTTTGTGTTGTTTTTCTGTGTTTATTTTATAGCCAATAAATCATCAATTATTTATTTTGGAAAAAACTCATCTACTCCACACAGTTATTGAAATAACAGTTATTAAGTAATATCACTATAGCCTCTGTCACTATAATCATTTGTCTTGTGGATTAAAGTGCTACTATGCATCATGCAGAGTTTTCACATAATCAGAACAGATACAGCATTTTGACAGCAGACTTCATGTTGTGACACATTCGGTTGTTCCTTCAGAAGAGCACAGCAGCATAGCGCTCTAGACGCTGAGAGTGTTCAAACTCCCAAAAATGCCACCACAGACAGAGCGACAGGGATGCCACACTCACTGTCATACGAAGTAGAGGCAGTATATTTCAAGCTGGCGGAACAGATGCAGTGCCTCTGTCACTGGTACCACAAGCTAGTCGTTTAGTCGTAGACAGGAGAAGATTAAACAGACCAGTGAAGATTTGTGGAGAGGCAGCAACACACAATGGAAGTGGCTTTACAGCACCAAAAGAGAGGAAAGACATGAAATATTAGTGATGTTTTTGATGGAAATGCGAATGATAATATTGCATAATAATAAAAATAATAATCAATGTATTTGCTGAAAGTATCCATCGGCACCGAGAATAGTTCCTGTTCACACCTGCAGTACAGCTGCAATAAATCTCTCTCTCTCTCTCTCTCTCTCTCTCTCACACACACACACACACACACACACACACACACACACACACACACATTGCACAACTAGCTTGATAACTGTTAGGTTTAGAGTTGATTCAATCAGAGTTGGTAAGACCAGGTGCAGGTCAGCCGCCCTCCATACTGCATTCGAGCCACTCGGGGAATCCCAATTAACACAGACACAAAGTGTACAGTGAATCAGAATTCCATTTTATTGAAGAAAGAACAGAGCTTATATAGGAGACTGAGTTGGGGAAATATGATTGGAAGCAGGATTAGTCTAGGGTTAAGGTATGCAGAAAGTGGGGAGTTAAGGTCAGAAGATAGTCAGAAGAAAGGAATGTTTCTGCTGAGTCTAAATAATAATTTATTAACATCCCACCCTTTTAATTACTTCATAATCCTGCAGGTAACAAAAGATATGAGGGGTTGATTATTAAATTATTATTATATATTTAAGGAGTCTATCTATTAAAGAGCGCAAGCATAAAATAAGGCAAGGCCCAAAGAGACACAAAAGAATAAGAATGACAAGTATGGGGGTCAGAGTAGTAATAAGCCAAGGACCCCAGCCCCCAAGTAGGTTCTGAAACCATGTCAACCAGGGAGAGTCCACCAGAGTGGGCTCCTGTATGGAGGAGCACAGGTGTTGAAGTATGTCTGTAATATCGCTGTGATAATCCACTATTACCAGCAAATACTTTAGTTTTCCCAGAGGTGGCATATGAGTGTAGTCAACCTGCAAGTATTGAAAGGGGTACTCTGGGGCGGTAGAGCGTCATGTCTCCAAGCTTTTCCTTGATTGGTCCTGGCACATGTCAGACACACATCAAGAAAGAGTTTGACTGTTTTCCTTATTTCTGGAATGCAACATTATTTTTGAATGTTTGAGACCACGCCCCTCTGTGCGACATGTGAAATTCCATGAAAATGACACATAAGCAAAGGAAGGTTTGATTTTGGCAAGGCAATATGACCATCGGGGTCCCTCACCAGCCCTTCAGGGTCAGGTTTGCAGCCTTTACTAGCTCAAAAGGAACAATCAGCAGGGGCAGCCTGTGATTGAAGAAACAAAAGGTCAATGTCTGAGGGTTACAGAGAGTGAGAAAACATACAGACAGAGACATCATTTGAGGCAAAGGGACAGGAAGGGGCCTTAGCAGCAGCCCACTTTGCGACCTCATCCACAAGGTGGTTACCTGCAGCCAAATCAGAGCCTAATGTGTCATGTCCCTTCACTTTCACTACCGCTAGTCTCAAAGGCAAAGTGCATGCAGGCAACAAAGCTGATACAAGACTGGAATTAGAAATGGGTTTACCTTCCGATGTTTCTCTAGAGTGCCAAATTTGCCGTGAATCAGTGTAGATGGTCACAGTTTCTCCCTTAAATATCTGACAGGTCCGAGTCAAGTCATCAACTTTGCTGTTTGTGCCGACCTAAAGGGCAGAGAAAGAGCTTCCCAGATCACAATGGAAAGGGAACAGACAAAATAACCACATAGGAACTCAGAGTCATTAGGGCCTTAGAGCATGACCCATCAACATAAATATGATAACCTCCCTTAAAAGGAGTGCTAGAAAGGTCAGACCTGATACTAGAACACTCATGAATGGTGTTAAGGCAATCATGGTCTTCAAAATCAGAGGTGTCACCTGCAGTGACTAACAGACTCTGCAGAAGGTACGCTGGAGAGTTTCAGGCTATAAGAGGTTTAATGGAAAGATTTTGAGTAGTGCACAATACAGCCTCGTAACCAGAGCATCTCTGGGCCGTCATATGTTGTGTTTGAATGTTGTTTAAAACTGTGTTAACCTGATGAGGTGTGTGCAAAATCAAAGGGTGTGACAGCACTAACCTTTCTGCGTCAGTGACCATGAGAGCCGCAGCAGCCACTGCACATAGACAAGCTGGCATGCTTTGGACAACTAAGTCCAGAGTTTTGTACAGGTAGGCGATAGGACGATAACTACCACTGTGCTCTTGGGCCAGGACACCCGCAGCCGTGGAGCTGTTTTCAGAGACATAGAGGTGAAATGGCAGCCGATAGTTTGGCAGACCCAGTGCAGGAGCAGAGCACAGGGCTGTTTTCAGAATCTTAAATGAGGCATACATCTGCTCAGTCCATACGAGTTTGTCTGGACAGTTCTTTCCACAGTCTCAAGACCTTGTCATGATAAGAGCAGTCCCGAATCCATTGTCTGCAGTAGTTCACCAGGCCTAGCTTAGCATGGCACTTTTGGTATTGGGAGGAGGGTTGTCACAAATAACAGCACGGCGGTCGTCAGACAAGCGCCTTTCGCCGGCAGACAGAAGGTATCCGAGGTATGTCACGGACGGCTTGCACCACTGTAACTTTGCCAGAGAGACCTTGAAGCCACAATCAGCTAAATGCTTCAGCAAGGATCTTGAGCCTGCCAATTAGTCTGCCTAGTCTTGTGAAAGACTCCAGTCACATGCAATGGGTTCATGGGAATAATGTGTGAAGGTAGGCATGTAGGCAGGTAGACAGACAGGTAGGCCATCTAATCATTTTATTCAGACTGAATAGAATGGAATGATTGGACAGGCTTATAACAGGCTTCTGACTTTTTGCTGTAAAGAGAATTTTTTAAAATTAAACAAAAATGTTTTTAAAATAAACTGTCTATGATAGCTTGTGAATCTGTGAAGCTACACCACCATCCAACACTCAACCACCAGTGTACTCAGTTCTTCCTGAAAACCCATCCATAGGCAAATCAGGCTGTTCTCCCACTACTGCTGCAGCACTGTGATAGATTTCATAACTGCTGTGATAAACACAGACTAGTTGTATAGTGTTTATGATGAAACCATATAGTATAGTACTTATATTTGGGCTCAACAAAATTTCAGTTAAACAGCATCCAGAAGATTCAGTCAGTAGAATTCTTTGATCTTATGGTTGCTTAATAATAGTGTCAGCAGATGTAGGCATAGCAGCTGTTGAATTGTTTTTACAGCACTCACAACTGAATGGTCGCAACTGAATGGTAATCACGTGTTAGTTATCCCCAGGACTAGAAGAAAGAACACAAATTACAAAAGAGCAAATAAACTGCTTACACAAAAGGAAAGGATTAAGTCAAGGACTGAGTCTCACACTGTGAGCTCCATTCAGTTTCACTCCAGCATCCAGCCCTGCAGCACACTGTGAAATAACTAGTGGGGAATAAGTAGAATAAAATCAAGTGTATGTATGTAAAGATCTGAAATCCTGCCCTAATACTCTTGCCTGCTTTGCCAGCAGTTTGCTGATCAACATGGGGTACAGGATCCTAGGAAGAAATCAGTGGGTGGTGGCCAAGGGTAAACCAATATCCATGGAACATATCTATTAGACAAGTGGGACATTATAGAAAAGGCTTAGAGTCCGACTGGGATGTGAACAAGCGCACATGTAGTAGAGGCTTGACGCCCAGCTGGTCTCTCTGTTCTGGTGTAATGGCATAGTCTGAAAGTTATGTAAGTGCTTACAGATTTCTGGTGATTTAAAATGGCTAACCACTGTTATCTTGATTGCTGCTTAACCAATAGCCTGAAGCTGTGCTCTGTAGAATCATAGTTTATTGTCAGAAATCTGTAGGGGTTCTGGGGCCAATTTTGCAAGCTCTGATTTTGCCTATACACAAATAAACATACTCTACTTATATCCACAGTATTAGAAACACCTGTACACCTGCACATTTATGCAGTTATCTAATCAGCTGCACAATTTGCCCTGTGGTAGTAGCACATTGCAGACAAATCATGCAGATACAGGTCAAGAGCTTCAGTTAATGTTCATATCAACCATAACAATCGGAAAATGTGATCTCTGTGACTTTAGCTGATATGAGTATTTCAGATACTACTGGTCCAGGAATTAGTATCCTGGGATATGACTGGAATTTTTTTTTAGACTTTACACAGAATGGTGAAAAACAAAAATCTTCTGTGAGATGAGGGCATCCTGTGAGCATCTTAGAATGTACAACGCTTCAAACTTTGAGGTGGATGAGCTACATTAGCAGAAAACCATATCAGGTTTATCTCCTGTTAGACAAGAACAAAAATCGAAGGCTATCAAGGGGACAGACTCACCAAACTTGGAGTGTTGAAGTTTCAAAAGAACTGTCAAAAGACTTTAGCCATATTGCTTTGACGTTGAAATATAAAGGGACATTTTTTATGACCTCCATGTCTAAAAGATTAAGCATTGAAAGTTTTTATGTTTCATTAAAATTCAGAATTTAGGACTTGATAGTGTATGGAAATAGTGGTATGTCTGTAGAAAGGTGCTGTCAATTAGTGCAGATCTTCAGTACTACAGATATGGGCTTAGAACTGTAAAACAACCTACTTGTCCTCTCATTAACTGGGTAAAAGGAGCAACCTTTTTCTTTACAGAAGAGAAGCATGACTTCATTTCTCCCATTGGAAAGTCGTCTGACCTTAATCTGTCAGAAGGAAAAAGAAATCTTTCCCTGCTCTCCCATGAGCCTCATGTCCCTGGCCTAAGGATACAAGTATTGGATTTTTAATCGGTCAGGACATTCTTAAGAGATTGTCATAAAGTATCATCAAGTTAATTAGGTGGAACTGAACACGGCTAGGAGTGTAATGGAATTAGCTTTTAGATGGTACAGTCAAATTTACTGACTGATAAAAGTAGCACATGAGTTATATCACGGGTTCCATGTTAGTGTTTTCCCTCCTCTAAACCATGTACCTCAGCTCATACAGGGCTGTTAATTAACTCATTAGATGAAGTGGTTGTGTTTAGAGCAGGACTTTCTACACTAACATGTGCGGGATGGATATACTCCAAGATCAGGCTTGGGAAGCTTTGCAAGCCTAATATTTCAATGTTTCAGTCAAAATGTTAATTTCTTATTTTAATTGCTAATTTCTTTTTAATAGTGATTGCAATCAAACTACATAAGGTTGCTGATGGTTTGTCTTGGTGCTGTTTCTGTGACAGCACTGTGATGGCAACTCTGCTTATTTAGGGATAATCCAAGGGAGACCATTCATACTCTGGCTTTCACCCTCTCTGTCGAGCCCTGGAGAGGAGCTCAGAGTGTGCGGTGGTAATGATGATGAAATTAGAGTGGATAGTTAGATTGTAGCTCTGCTTAGTTCACTTTGTGTGGCGTTGCCATGGTAAAGCCAGTGTGTTAACCTGATAATAGAAGTAGCCACAGACAGGAAATGAGTGATTTACTTCAGTCTCCAGTTTCTGCTTTTCCAATTTGCCAATAGTGTTCAGAGCAGTACACATTAACCCTGGTAGATAAACATTTGGAAAATGTAGAAAGTTTACTTAACTGATCATTTACTTCACCTAGCTTTTATACATAAGCACTATATATGGAATCACACTAACCATTTTAATTTAAATATGTTGTCATTAAATATCAAAAAATTAAGATGCTTTATTATTGTATTGTATTTGTTTTATATATTTTTTTAATTATAAATCAGGATTTTTTACACATAATAGAAGTAAGGAAGGCTAAATGTTATATTTAGTAATCTTGGGAACAAAATGATGTTTAAAGCACCTGCACAGAAAAAACTTAGTAGTACAGGCTGCAATATATCGACTGTCACTGCTAATGAAATCATTAATCAGCTTCATCTTGTGTTTGCTACGAGCCTGTACTCGTATTTCTCTGTCAATGGCAGTCCTAGATGCTGATGAATATAAAATTTTAGCTTAGAAACATAACTGGTATAGGGACTTGATAAATAAGCAAACCTGGTTATGTTTTGCTATTTTTACATTTACAGGTCTTGACTATATTTCAGCTAGCTTTTTCAGCAAGAAATGTAAGTATTGACAGAAAGTCGAATCCCAGGAAATGATGTATAAAATGAAGTTTATGTTGATTAACAGAACTCTGTCAAACACACATACAAAGAAAACAATATTAAGAAGTTAAAATATCCATTTATTAAAATTTATTATAACAGTATGTACAGCTATATTGTATAATACCTACTGCAATCAGAGCCATTATACATGGAGCCACCATTTCTGGGAAATGTAAGTAAATCATCATGTACTGTATCAGAGAACTGTACCATGGCTTTCAGATTGACTAGAAAAACTAGAAGCATCTATCATTTACCCTCATAGAGAGAGGTGAGGATACCTTCAAGGATGCATGAGTACATGAGTATATAAAATAAAAACACTAAGACCTATGGTCTACTGTGCTATTTCATAATACCAGAAGAGTTTTAAGTGCAAACACTAATATTAACAAGTGGACTGAGTAATAGTGTACCAAGGTACAATATATTCTGAAGGAAAAATTGATTTATGAGCTCAATATTATTAAGTAAATCAATTAGTATTTGAAAGAACATTCAAAACTCTGGTGGATTTTGGTGGAAAATTGCTCCGCTGGTTTAGTTGGAAGTGATTTTAGGACCCGTGTTAAACACAAATGCAATCTGGCATGTAAAATTATTTACAATTTTTATTAACACTAGCCCGTTTCACAATCCACTGCACTACAATCTCCAGCATGCACTCCAGCATAATGTGTGCTCTGATAACCCCCAACAACAACCTAATGGGACAGCTGTTACACCCCACCAGTTATACCACATTTCAGCAGCAGTCCAAACAATATAAACACCTAGTTACCTACAGAAATAACTGAAAGAAAAGTGGACAGTGAAGACAGGTGGAAGCTCTCTCATTTGTAGAGATGATGTGGCCTTAGAATGCAAAGCTTAATGTGTTATTATTAGGGCTGTCAAATGATTAAAAATCGCAATTAATCTCAGAATTTCATATAGTTAATCGCGATTAATTGCATTTTTTAATCTATGTAAATGAATAAGGCTTTAAAGTGAAATGTTACAATTAAAATGGCGAACACATGTTATGCT
>JAOVVF010000017.1:10664830-10696623 GCA_028565595.1 Duopalatinus emarginatus | reverse complement strand
TTAAAATGGCGAACACATGTTATGCTAAAAGTACTTGTTAAAAACTGCTGGAACAAGAGAAAATGGTAAGGGAGTTTTTTCACTCACATACTAGGCAGTACTGAACATACAAAACACAAATGAAATGAAACTTTCAGTTTAACAGATCTTTCGCCATCACTCAAACCTGAAACAGTACGTCATCCGGGAACTTTTCGCGTACTGCTTGATGCGTTATTATCGCATTAACTTTGACAGCCCTAGTTGATATTTGTTTTAAAAATAGAAGAACCTGATAGAGGGAATATAGCTTTATTTTCTTAATTTAATGTATGTATATATTTATTATTAGAATTAGCAAATGTATAGTTAGATTTCGAATCCACACTCAATTCCAGTTGGTGGTGGTAATGCAGCATACAGCTGTTTGGCAACCACCACAAAAAGAAGATGGCAGACTGGTTCATTATTATGTGTTCTTCAAATGCTAGAAAAGAGTCTTGCTTAGCCTCTGAGGGACCCAATTTGTCCTTGACATTGGGAAAACAGCCAGTCTATAGACTATAGCTATGGTGTGAAGCTTTGCTTGCAGTTGCTTGCAATTGTTTTAAGGCATGTTGCCTAGGCCTCTAATCTTTGCTGATTTTGATCTCTGGTATTGTCAGCTGACCCTGCATTTAACTCTGAGTTGGATTTGTTTGCATTCTGTGTATTATTTGGTATTAATCCAGAATGTCTTGATTTTTGTATTAATAAAATGTGCAGTACATTGCTAAACATCTCTGCGTCCCTTGTAACCATACTTAAATAATAGTAATTTAGTAAATCACATTATTCCTTCACACAAAATGATTTTTTTTTTCTCTGAATATATCGAAACAAAATATAAATTAAGTCAAATAAATCTGTAGGGCTTTAAACTCTTTAGCCACTGCTGAGTCTGCTATAATACTTCTGTAAACCAGCGTGAAACATATCATTGTCAACAAAATCCAGCCAGACCCCTGCCTTCCCTACCCGATTCCAACCACTATGCAAAAATATGAGAGTCTTTGTCTATTTAGATTTTGGTTTCTGTATCTGCTTAAAGGAGTCCATGGGCCATCAAGATGGGCATCAATGTACCCTGAGTGTGGGGGAAGAAACCAGTCACCTATCAACATCCCAGATGAAGAGGCACTGGTTTCTCAGGAGTACCAGGAGCTCACACTAGAGGGCTTTGAGGTTAAGTCGTCTAACAAAACCTCTATGAAGAACACAGGCAAAACAGGTAAGATGTTCTTAAAGATTGCCTCTGACATTCATATTGTGTACATCTGAGTGCAGTGGCTTCTCAAAGACTCAAAGAAAATGATTGTGGTAGATATTGGAAAACTTGTGATGAGTAATACCATTTACAGATTTTTTTTTACTTCACATAGTGATCACATTGCTGAACTTTACTGCCTGTATTTCATCATAAAGCATACTACCTTTTGCTTTTTAGTTAGAGAATGACCTCAAATATGTCACAAATGCCTGAAACCTTTCTTTTCAGATTGGCCTTTGTTTTGGATTACATAGCAAAACAATTGGATCGAAGTTATTTGTAGATTGTTTTGAAATTATCAGAGTGCACATTGCAAACAAGAATCTATAGAAATAGCCCCTGACTTATACCAAAGCTCTAATAAAATCAAGTAGTTAATTTAATAAGTTTATTCTTGTGAACCTATACACACTCTGTGATAACATGGCACATTTTAGTTCCAGAAAGTATCTTCAGCTCCAAGTTGTACCAACTGTAAAAACAAAAAAAAAAAACGAGAAATAGATGTTTTAAGAAATTTCAGCAATTTCAGCACTTTTGTTTTCTGTGAAAACAGGAACGTCTACATATAAATAGAACCTCAAGACCAGGCTGCATTTGAAACAAAAGGGTTTGACATGGTACATAGTGGACATGATATGGACATTACCACTATATATCAGTGCACGTCATCCTATCAGCCTACCTAACAGCCTAAATCAATTCCTGTCATTTTGACATTACAGTGTATTCTTCCAGGTGGTAACTCCTAGTGGAGAACCAATTGGTCCCACATTTTGTGATAAAGGCATCATTACTCATATCGATGCTGTTAAATCCGCTGACCCCCACCTGCCTGCTTTGCCTCTTTTCCCAGAACTGTTACCATAGCTACCATATAATTAGTTTAATCTACTTGAAGTGAGTGTTTCTCAACTACAGCACATACAGTACATCCTGCCTAGTCTAGAAGTTTTTTTTAAACCTTGCTTTCCACATTTTGCAATTCTAAGCCATTTATTCTCTTTAATGGTTTATTCCTGTTGGTATTTTTGAATCTGGACCTTTATTATACTCTTAATTGATCTTCAAGCACTGATGTCAGTTTTGTCTGTTTTTTTGTTTTTATCACTTGTAATTTCCCTTTGAAATCTCTGCACTTGGATCTATTGCTGAAGTAGAATTCTAGCTGTTATAAAAGACTGTTTTACATCATGGATCCAGAGAATTTGCAGCCATGTGGTCTTTGCAGTTCCTCTGGAGGAATGACTTCAGTTGTGGATGAGATGAAAACACCTACAAGTTCTGCCTTAATCTGTGGGGTTTAGTACTACACAAGAAAAAAAAAGTTACTGACTTTTGATGACTTTCTGATGTACAGTTAAAGCCAAAGTCATGTTCCTTTGGACAGTAAACTGCAACTGACTAAGATCTGTAGCTTAATTAACTGCAACTGAAGGCCATTTTGTTATTCATCTTAGGTGTAGGATTGCAAATTTGTAAAGTCACCAAGGAATTCAATTTTCAATTTTATTTGTATAGCGCTTTTAACAATGAACATTCATTGTTTCATTCTGCATTTGCATACATGTTGGAATTTTGTACACTGGCGACAACAGTGGGTGACCATCTCTCTGCCTGTGATTTTTAAACATGAAAATCTTATGATCCCAACACATTCTCATTTATCCTCTTCACAAGCACTATTTCCTGAAGATATAACACAATGGAGCTCTTTTTGCCTGAAACACTGCAGTCCAACTGCACTTGAAAGCTCTGAAGTGTTTGACACTGTGAATGTACTCATTCAATATGATTGAGGGTAGGCTTTACTGAATATTGACACTGTGCCAAGCTTCAGTATTATGCGACACAATTCAGGTCAGGTGAATGGTACCTTGTGACATAAAACTGTTCTCTGGGTCCACTCATAAGACAGAATCTCTCCCTTCTGAATGCTTAGACTGCAGCTATGGATGAAGGCACTAAAGAGGTGCTTAAACACGGATTTTTTTCATTGACGAGTTGGTTTGAAAGTATTTTATTTCTCCTATACCACAGCAATTTGTCAACACAATTTTTTTTTATTTATTAAAGTACAACACATCATATATTTTATACATTTATCATTACTTTTAATGTTGTGGAACATCTGCAAACATTAGTCCCTCTTATCATGTAATTTATTTCTCTTTTGAAGTTAATAAGACAAAAAGCTGCCCAGCTATCCTACCTAAACATTTTTCCCTGTTGGAAACTTAAATTTTCAACAATGCTTCTAACTGTAACATTCCACCCATGGTAAATATTTCTAACCATGGAATATTAAAGATCACACTTAAGTTAAAGATTACTCACATTATTTTAATCTGTTTATATGGCGAGTCTGCCATACAATTCCATTTTTATGTTGTGTACAATAAAAATGCTACCACATAAGCACATTGATATAGCCAGGCCTACTGTCCAAGCCATGATACAAATTACTCAATACTCAATACTCAATACTGATGGCATTCAGTGTCCCTTACCTCCTTGAGGCTACTACATATACCTTATAAATGGCTTATGATCAGATGATACACGCATGACTAATGAAATATTCCTCCACCTGTTTCAGTACATTCATACTTCCATGAACATCTACACATCCACTGCACAAAGTCTCTAGATTCCCCAACGTCGACAGACTGGTTTCCTGGGAACCTCTATCTATGTCACAATGCTGGCAATTCCACCCCAGTACAGACTTTATTATACTATACTGACCTCATTTGCTCATGTAACACTGCCAGTCATGTTTAATTATCAGATTTTTTATTTCACTTCCTAATTTACTGTTGAAACTAGTGAAGCTCTTTAATAATTTATGTAGACTGCACGCATTATTTGAGCAAGTGGTTCAACTGACATCCGCAGTTCATATCTTGTCCAGTGGCCAAGGAGAGTTCCTCATCCAGGAGCTACTATTTTTCAAACTGTAGCGCACCACTATAAATAGCAGATGGAGCTGCTACTTGCCTGGGTGCAGAGCTTCTAATATCAACTGGTCTGGAGCTATGTGACGTTTACTTTCTGATATTAAGACAAATTGTGCATGTACTATCCCTACTAATGACATCTCCACAGCATGTGTAAGTATATACAGCCTCCCTTCTCTAGCACAGCAGACATCACATTTTCAAGCTTTGTGCTTAGTCTAAGGTTCATAGTTAATATTACGCTCATGCTTTAAGATCGTTTTCTTTTCTTTTCCATCAGTTAAACCATAGGTTCAACAGTGTCACCGCTGTTGTGACAATGAAGCACTAAATCCTGTATCTTTTTGTAGTAATGATTTGCATTGCTCCTTCTGTTGTCACTCCAGCCAGGCTCTAGATATGAAAGCATACATGGAAAGAGCTATTTCTCAACTTAGCAGCAGTAATGAATTATCATGTCATGCCTCACCACCCCCCACCCCAACCCCTTTTCTCTTGCACACCCTTCCTTTTTCTTCCTAGTCTCCGTTCTTTTGAAGAATGACTACTTTGTGAGAGGAGCAGGTCTACCTGGGCGGTTCAAGGCAGAAAAAATGGAGTTTCACTGGGGCCACAGCAATGGATCAGCTGGCTCAGAGCACAGCATTAATGGAAAGCGGTTTCCAGTTGAGGTAGGGCTCCTTTGTACTCCGTTGGAATAGATAACTAGCTACTGTGTTGCTATGACTCAAACTCACACTAAGTTAAAAACTTCGGTGCAGATCAGTATGTATTATTCACCAATCCAGTTTGTGTCCACTAATTTTGCTATAGCATTTATTCTGCTCCCAGTCTATCTGGCTTCACCCTGAGAATGTTAACAAAAGAAATTAGCCAGACATGTGTTGTCACAGTAAATCTGCTAGTGTTAAGTTGGTTCTGCCAATCTGAAATGAGATCCTAGTGAGATTTCAGAAGAGTTCTGCCCATGACTCATCTGCACTGTGTTTTGGTATGTAATCAGCTGAATTGGAAATAGAAATCTACAGAAAAGTGCTAAAAATGTGTTTGTCATTTACTATCTCACATATGTGCTTATACCTACGCTGATCAGCCATAACATTAAAACCACAAAAGCGCTGACAGGTAAAGTGGATAACAGTAATTATCTCATTATAGCGGCACCTGTCACATGGTGGGATATATTAGGCAGCAATAGTTGCCGTTCTTGTAACTGATCTGTTGGAAGCAGGAAAAATGGTCAGATGGTTAGACGAGCATCTCAATTATAGGGTGTTCCAGGTATGCAGTGATTGGTACATTTTTAAACATGGACCAGGGAAGGACAATTGGTAAAATAGTAAGAGGGCTATGGGTGTTTAAGGCTCACTAATGTGTGTGTGGGTGAAAGAAGATCCACAGAAGATCCACAGAAGGATCTGTTGGTAACATCTTGGTATCTTGGTCTTGTGGAATCCATTGCTTAAAGGTTTAGAGCTGTTTTGGCAGCAGTTTAGCAAGCAGCAGTTTGGCTGAATACATATTGTTTAGCAGTATAAAATCTTTTACTTATTTTATTTAATTTAAAATGCAATTTTCCCTTAGATCACTGTGACATTTAATACATCTATCACGCGTGCATTAAATATTTCTTTTAAATCTATTCTATTTTAAGTACAGCCACTATTCTTGTTTTTATTTATGCACATTGGCTAAGCATGTGTAAGTGGAGGTGTTTATCAGACCACAGATCAATACTAACTGGTTAAATACCCTTTTCAGAGTATGCAGATTGGCTAATGTGATTTAAAGCTGATGAAAACAAGCTAATATGTTTTTGTCTGTGAATGCTGAGACAAGCAACAAATGGACACCATTAAAGGCTGAAGGAAGAAAAAAAAGTCAGGGCAAGAGTAATTGGTTCTCGTTAGCAAGACTGACTGTGTTTCTTTTTTTAGGGATTCGTAAGTGCTGATTGGTGTTCAGCTAGAACATATGTGAAGGCCTTGGGGCTTGTGATGTGTTGATTTGTCTGAAACACAAGAGGTTTAATTTAACACAAAACATACTAGACAATTGTAAATCAGTATTCAAAGCAGAACATCAGATAGTCCTTGGTATGCCATTCAGGTAGGCAGACCTTATGGAGGGGGAATGCAAAATAATGGCACTTAATGGTATAACGTTTAAAAGTTACACAATACAGAAACAGGCAAGAATTCGTAATGAATATTTGGACAAACTTTAAACAGTAAATAGTGGATAAGAATAATAATAATATTCAGGAGATTGTGACCTCTGCTGGTGGGGAGGAGTAGTGTTTTGAATGTTTGGCAATCGATTTAGTTCAACTCGTGTGCAAGGACAAATGACACTTAATTGTTTCCAAACCACCACAGCTCCACATATATAATATAGAACCGGAAGTTACAAAGAGGCGTTTTTAAACCTGTTCAGTCTATCTTGGCAGTAGAGTCTGAAATTCATGTAGCATGTAGCTTACTATTTGCCTGAATAAATAAATAAATAACCAGTGTCAGAAAATTACCACATTGACAATAGTGAGCAACTTTAATCCATATGGTGAATTTACATTTAAAATTATTTTGATTACCTTTATACAGGGTGAGTCAAAAGTCAAAACTTGCCCTTGATCCAGTATGGTGGCTTTCAAGGCCAAACATAGTGGCCATGTTTCAGGCATAGCCTTAAAGATAGGTCCCCTCACCCATTAATTGCTATGCTATTCTGATAGATCATTTTCCCTTTTCGTTTCTGACTTAAATAAAGAGTGTCCTGACTTTTTTGTGGTTTGAATTTAGTGAACTGCTCTCTATGTCACTGCCTTATTAGAGGGCTCAGCATTATTTAGCTATTTTCAGTCATAAAGAATTCTTATGTATCACTATCAGTGTAAGAGTTAAAATTATCTGCATAAAAACCACACTGCTCATCATAAGCTTAAACTTACTTGTAAAGAGAATGAGTGTAATGTTTTGTAAAGTTTTCCAGCTTTGTTTAAATATTGCATTTTTAGGTCTGTAAAATAAGACTCTAAGAAAGAGACTGCAGTGTTTTCTCGTGTCTTAGAGGAAGCAGTCTGTGCAAACTTCATTTGGGGTGCAGTTGAGGACAGTGAATAAACACATGCAATTTTACATGGTGAGCAAACAGAAAAATGTGGAGAATTATGCTGAAAGATGAGAGGTTGCCAGAGAATTAGTTCAGCCAATATATGATTGTCAGAGAGAGGGAGAGCGAGAGAAAGCCAGAAAGAGAAAGTGAGCGCTAATCCTATTTCCTCATTTCAAATATCTGTCTCCCTTTCTGTCTACTCTCCCGTTGCACATGTATTGTGGATTGACATATTCTTTTAAACTAATTTGTGTGCCTGTCCTGACACAGTGTTCAAGGCCACATGTGAAATGTGCATATTGTGGCATCTTTAAGTGAATTGTTAGGGAACTCTGCATTCCCTCTAAATCCATCCCCAGGGAGAATGAATAATCCTTAATTGTCACAAACGTCAAAATGTGGATAGGCTCCTGAATGAGGATATGTGTGAGATCTTGTGTTTATTTCCACACATATATCTGTAGGAATGTGGATAGGATTTTCTGCATGACAAAGAACTGTGAATCAATCAAATAGGATTTTCTCTACAATGTAATATAGCCCTTTTTGCAAAGCTGTGCATAGGTATGAGCTGCTCAGCGCTTTGTTAGCTTATTAAAAAGTTGATGAATGCCAGTTGCATTTCTCTGTGTGTGCTAACAGATGCAGATTTTCTTCTATAATTCGGATGACTTTGACAGTCTCAACACTGCAATAAAGGAGAGGAGAATCATCGCTGCCATGGCTGTCTTCTTCCAGGTAAGGATCCTTTTCTGCTATTTCAAACACATGAATATGGATTTAGTGCACATCATCTTACAATTTGCAAGAAGCATCATATGTTACATTGCAGGAGTGTATCAAGCTAAAAAATAAATGTGGGGGTGTTCTTGGATGGGGAAGTAAAATCCCCAATTTATAATTACAATCACAACCAATTATAACTTCCAGAATTTCTGAATTTTATGTTCATCCAGACCTACAGTATGGAAATAAAACCATAAGTAGTACCGTTAATGACCCAAAATGAAAGAACTTATTTATACCCCTCAGCCTAAATTTTTAACACTATTTATACTGCTGAGGTGGTGCATCTAAATCTGACATCAACATAGTGTAAATACCAGGCAGCACTAACAATGCCCGAGACACCATTACAGGTTTGGCTTTGCATTAATGGTAAAGTTACCCCCTAGCAAGTAGGCTACATAAAGCCTAACGGTACTGTAAAGCAATGCCATCGTTTTTCAGATTAACCTCGTCATACATATTCCTATTAATCTATCTAGAAAATGCTTATGTTGTGACAGACAGTGAATTTTTATCCACTAATTTAGCTTGATGCAGTGAAAAATGTAATCTAAAACCCAAACAAATGTACTTAAATAAAAAACAGGCAAGAACAAAAATGTAATTGATAAGACAATAGTCCTTTCAGTGGTTTATTTAGGAACTTAATGTAGCAGTAGTAGCAACAACAAACATATATAAAATGTTTAAATGTATAAAATAAAATCCGTTATAAAAACATAAAGTCCAATATAGTCCAATAAACGCTTCTTCAGTGGTCACTCAAAACACTGCAACATTGCAGGTGTGTGGACAGACAAGTATAAGAAAAATTATAATTATATCAGTAAACGCAAAACAAGTCTCATCAAAGTTTATATTTACTGGTATAAACACAAGTAACATTTGTTAGTATAAAGTTATTAACTGTAATCAGATTATACAATATTGAACTGTAATACTTTACATTACTTCGTTACTTAAAAAAAGTACTCAGATTACTCTAACACATTACATTGTAAAGCCTTACCCCAAACACTGCTGGCAAATTAACTTTGGCACAATTGCTGCGCTGGGACTCGTCTCCTGGAAAAATGTTTAAAGCCATTAGGATGCATTACCGTCTGTCACACTACAGATAACGCACCCTACAACTGATGAGTTGGCCAAACATTTTCTAATGTATAAAAACAAGGGCTACGCATCAGTGCCGGTGTGCCAGTGAGAATCCCTCTGTGTGCCAACTGTGGCAGGAGTGCCAAGGGTTGCCAACCCCTGCGTAGCATATTTTGTTATTGTTTTAATTTCACCAAATGGAGAGGGAGTGGAATCATGTTTCAGCAAAAGTGAGGGTGTAGAAACACCCACATTCCCCCCGTTTGCTATGCCCTTGTTACATTTTTGTTATTGATTTGTTAACATTATCAGTCATGAAACCATCCTTACTCACTGCAGTTGATACAATGTAGCACAACATTGGGTTGTTTCCATGAAAGCACAGTTATTATGCACTGGAGTACATAACTAGGGTTTGCATTTGATCTGCTGCCTGTGATGGACTGGTGTCTACCTCTTCACCTCATAGATTCTTGGGATGAATTGGTGACTGGAAATGGTTAAATGAATGTCTAAATAAATGAATAAGTTTGACTTGTTCCTGTGAATGATGTCAATGTTAAAAATTGTTCTCCCAAATTCCATTGTATGGTTTTGGTGTCTGTTACTGAGTTTAAAGTTTGAGAGATGGAGCATAATGCTAAACTTTTCTATGCAGCATCAACGCCAAAAGGGCAACATTTTGATCTTTGTTTTGCTTTGACTGTGTTCCTTGGCACAGTGTGTAATGCTATCTGCACTGTATTATACTATAAGTGGAAAGTACATATTTAATATTTGTATATTTTATCTATATATATATAGACTATCAATAACATTAAAACCACAAAACCAGTGACATGTCAAGTGAATAATGCTGAATATCTTATTTCAATGGCATCTGTAAAGGGGTGGATATATTAGGCAGCAAAAACAATCAGTACTCAAATCTTATGTGTTGGAAGCAGAAAAAAATGGGCAAGGACAAGGACCAGCTTGTGATGACTAGACAGCTGGGTCAGAGCACCTTCAAAAATGGCAGGTCTTGTGGGGTGTTCCTGGTATGCAGTGATTAGTACTTATCAAAAGTGGTCCAAGGAAGGACAGCCGGTGAACCAGCAACTGGGTCATTGGTGCCCAAGGCTCACTGATGTGCAGGTGGGGTGCAGGCTAGCCCGTCTGGTCCAATCCCACAGAAGATCCAGAAGGATTCGATGCCAATGGCTTGGTGCCAAATACCACAGCACACCTTCAGAGGTCTTGTGCAAGTCCATGCCTTAACAGGTCAGAGCTTCTCTGGCAGCTGTGTATGCATTTGGTTTTTACTGTAAATCAATATAGATATATATTATGTGGCCTTGAACATAAATACACATTTTCACAGCTCTTTTTGACATGATTTGTTGTTAATTTCATACTTATGATCACTCTTGGTTAAAGATACATTTGTGGGATGAAGTTGCAGAAACTGAAATCAATACTCGTGTTTTTCAGTTTTTGGAAACCACTCATTGACACACAGAAACATGTGCTGCATTCTCACACTGACCCTCAGGTGACAGGTCTATTTCTCAGGCTGAAAGTGGAGCACAGGTGTGTTTTATGTAGGTCTGTTGTCAGGCATTGTCAAACGAAGAGGCTGTGAGCACCTAAATACTTCCTGTGAGTTCTGGCAGCACTGTGGTTCATTACAATTGATGCCAATAGTAATGCTATCATAATAAAAGCAGGATGTGTCCATGCCTTTGAGATGTCCACAGCTAATCACTGTGGAGATTCAATGCTGGAAATTCATTCAGGTTATGCCTAGCTTTTCTACCAAACCTACATATCTAATATCCTGTTAGATGCATAAGATATAACTTACTATGCTTTTTATTAGCATATCTTAACATTGTAGTTGTGTGTAAACATTTCTGGATTGTGTACTGTATAACTGAGTGTTGGGACTGTAATTAGAATTTTGTCAATGGTTTTTGCAGGTAGGAAAGAAAAACAATATGGCTGCTGAGCCCATCATCACCGGTCTCAAACGGGTTGTTCATCATGGTGAGTTAAACGTCTGAATGGAAGAATAAGTACAACGTTTAAAAGACATAAAAAACTTTCTTTGCTAGACATTTAGTCAAGGAAGAATTGAAGATTTTAAACATATTTTGTCTGGCTTAGTAATGGGCATAATAAATGCCTCTGGTCATTTGGCACTCAGAGAGATGTTACCTACATATAAACACCAAATTGATAAGATTTTCTACAAAAATACCAGGCCAGATTTATAGCACTGTGAAAATGAATATACATGACCCAGTGCTTATTTAGAGCTGAAAACTTAATTTGGGTTTATTTGTTGCAATCAACAGAGAAGGAGACGAATCTTGTACCTTTCATCCTAAGGGACCTGCTACCATCTTCTTTGGGCAGTTACTATCGTTACACTGGCTCCTTGACTACTCCTCCATGTAGTAAAGTTGTGGAGTGGATCATCCTCAGTCGACCTGTTTACCTCTCCTACCATCAGGTAAAAAAAACTCTCTCTCTCTCTCTCTCTCTCTCTCTCTCTCTTCTCGCTATGTAAGAACCTTTCATTGACAATTATTAAATGGCTAAATGTAATCCTAATAGAGACAAACAGATCATTGCTCAGACACATTATCACATTATCATGTCTGATTTTGCACAAAATAGCTGAAAGAGCAGAGTGACCTAGAAATTTCACTAAATCGCCATTTTGAGACCTAGTTATGTTATTTACTGTTATTTTGTACTGTTAATTATTTCACATAGAAGACTTCAGTACAGGACAGAAACAACTGTCAAAAAGAAAACAGACTGGAGAGACAGTGAGATGAGTGTCACCCATACAGTCATGTACAAAGATCACCCTCAGCTAGTGTGTTCTCTGCTGAAAACTGAATAGTGCCCTCCGCCCATCCTTTTCCCCATCTTTCACTGACATGCATATGAGTAACCCAGCTGTGTCTGGTGTTCTATATTTAAACATTTCTTGGAATATGAAAGTGCTAGAATGGGCACAAGCCAAACTGAAATTCCCATTTTCCCACTGTGTCCAGACTCTCATACAGAAGGCTGACAAATTAAAGGAAAAAAACAGTGGCTCTGTTATGCTTTGGGGGTGTTTATTTATTTATCGTTTTTGCTGGCATAATTTGCCTTCACTATGTCCCATTAAAATAAAGCATCACTACAACTCAATGCAACATTTTTCTGACTGGCCATCCTATAATAAAGTATTTCTATGGACATGGTTTCACACACATCCAGGGCATTAGGGATTACTAAATGGTATAATGGTATAATATGGTATAATATATAATAATAATGTTATAATAAATAAAAATGAAGAAGTATAAGTAGAAACTGTAGGAAATGGAGTTTCCGATATTTTCTTAGCATCTACAAAGGTCTCTCTTTCAATCCCACCTCCCAGAAACATTTGTGTCTAGCTCTGAATGATATTGTGAATGTATAAGCATGGCATCCTGCAATGGACTGGTCTGCCATCCAGGTGGATTCTTGCATCTGGTCCTGGGATTGGCTCCAATTCTATTGTGACCGTGATAAAGGATAAAGTGATTACTGAAAATGAATGAATGAATGAATGCTACAGAATGTAGTAGGCCAGCCATGTTGGTTTTATTCTCAGTAGCAGACCTATTTCATGTGAACATATGAAAAGCATGATAAACCATAAAATTATAAAATTGTTCATATAATATTTTATTTTATGACCATATGAATGCATCGACTGCTTTTACTGTGTAGAATATCCAGTTTTCGGAATCTGTAGCTGGCAAGTGCTCTCCCAGCTCTAATCATTTTGTTTCTGCAACATGCATTAGTGAATCAGGTCCTAAAAGGTTCTGTGAATGCACACACAGCTTTGACCTCCAGTGAGGATTATCGCACGACTGTGTTGAAGCACTTCACTCAGTCAGCCCACTACAGTTGTACACAGCATGTGCTCTATTCTAGCCACTTGTATGTGCCTTTCACATTAGATATCCCTTTACCCAAGGCTGTTAGAATAAAACACTTTCCCAGAGTCAATCTGAAGACATTTTGCTACTTTTTTTGACACGTGCAGTATAGTTGACACACTGTTAAGTGATAGACATTGACAGACTTGTCAACACACAGTGCCTCCAAAGTGTTCGCAGAGAGAATATCTGTTTACACAATATGTTCTTTAAGTCAAGTATAAAAATGTTCCAGGTTTTTAAGGTGTTCAGAAGGAAGCACTGATATGATAAACATGTGAACTAGGTGTATAGCAGCCTTTTAATATTTCACCACTGTTTTTCACTTGTGTACTACAGTTGGATGCATTCTACTCTATCTTTACTACGGAGCAACAGGATCATGTAAAGTCAGTGGAGTACCTCAGGAACAACTATCGGCCCACTCAAGATCTGCACAACCGACTGATCTTCAAATCAGCTCTGAAGGACGCCTGGCTTCCAGACCCTATGGCTGATGGGCATGCAAGCTCCACAGACACAGAGGCTTCCAGAGGTAAAGGGAGATTAACCAGGGTGTTTAGGAATATAGGAATAAATATTATGTTACATAAAAAAAACTGTGATATTGCTAAACTAAGCTACAACTGAACATAGTTATTTATTTACTTTAATTTTATTTTACTTTACTTTAAATTTATTTATTTAAATTAAGTGGTGGTAATGGTGGGCTTGGAATTTCTAATATTGATAAGAGCCTCCCCCTTAATCCCCCATAAATAGGAGTCATGCAGTCCAGCAGTCAGACGTCCTGTTTGATAAAAGAGAGTACCATGATAAGACTGCTCATGCCAGGCCAAACAGATCAAACAGGCAGGAGTTTGAATGCTCTTGCCATAAATCACTGTTGTTTCCATCCCTGGCAGAGGGAATTGATTGCTTTTGGCAGTGATGAATAGGGAGCAATGCAACACAGGCAGGGGGCAGAATAATCATCATTAATATTCATTCTAAAAATAAAAACGTGCAAATAGATACTGTGTGGCAAAAATAAAATCTAATTCTAACAGACTGCAATGTGGTTAAATAGACTGTGAAAAACCACCATGGACAACACTTTCAATCCTGCCTCAGTTTATGAATCAATCTCTGTCATGATTTATTTGTATGTTTTTAATCAGTTGTTTACAGTCTTGTTAAATTAAGCAATTCTGTGTGTCTCCCCTTTTGTGTTCATTGTGCGTGTGATAAACAAAGCATAAGACTGTTGTGTTGTGTATTATTGTCTCTTCATGATTATTGCATATTTGATATAAAAGTTGGGTTATAATGAACAGGCTTTATTATCAGGAATTGTGCTGTGTGCTGCTGTGATAACTAATCGAATAAGCCCCTTTTCTTCCCATTAAAGTATCTGTGCAGTTTTTATAATGGCATACCATTAGATTTCATTTACAGATATTTGAATCCATTTGGAAGTTTTATATATCCATACTAAACAGCTGATTGACATAACTTACAACAAATTTCTGTCTTTAGATTTATTTATTTTTTTAGAATCATTAAAACAGTGAGGCTAAAAAAGACAGATTCAAGGCATTAAAAAGGAATCGCTGCATATATGTACTTGTTTTTATCTGACTGTGTTAGAAACAAATGCTTGTTTAAAATATTCTCTTCACATCTTGATCTTTTCCACATCTGTTTTTGAAACAACTCACTCACTCCATGTTGCATGAGAATTAAAGCCCTGTGCCTGAGAGCTTAATCTACATAATTGGTTTCACACCAGTTCCAACAGCCAAAAAAAAAATCACACTATAAAATGTTTGTGTAAAGTATAGCATTATTTCAGCTTTTATGAATAGGCCCAGACTTAAAGAATCAAATGAAGGTCATACAAGTGAAGGACAGAAAACTAGTTTATCTTAATCTGGAAGACGCAAAATGATGACTGAGTGCCTTTGAGTAGATACTGATATTGCTGTTGGATATTTTAATATATAAGTAGAAAAGTATTACTTTTAATGGATGTAGGTTGTGGAATATTCTTTAAATTGGTCTCATGCTAGCATGGACTGAAATTCAGATGCTTGTGGTCTACTAATTTATGTAATTCACTAATTACTACATTCATGTAAGCTTTTAGTGTGAAGTGGCCTCTAGAAGCTATACCTGAGTTGCCTCTTGCTGTTACTGATAAAAGAAATCCAAGGTTGTATGTAGTTGATATAAACAGTTAATATTCAGATCTCAGTGGGAGAAATGTCTCTTTATCTACACTGATTTTGAATGATAAACCACCTTTTGTGCTGCTCCACCTAATTTAGCTTAAATCATTATTTAATTAATTAATTCGTTCATTCATTTTCAGTAACTGCTTCGGGGCCCTGAAGCTGTGCGGTGGCGACGGTATACACACTGCACCACTGTGCTGCCGTGCATTAATTTATGAATTCAACAATAGTAGCAGTGTGCAAAAAAATAAACATTGTCATGCGCCCAACCAAAATCGCAAAATGCCAACATCAACCAGCAAATTAGTGTTCCATAAACACTGCAATCCGCTTGTTAAGACATGACATACTGACCTTAATACCAATGTTACCTCTACTGTTTCGGCTTCAACTTTTCAATATATGTATATAATAGTAATTGAGAATAAATGATAATCCTGTCTCAGATTAACAGCTGTTTATTAGCACAATTCATTTATAACACACTTTTAAGCTTAGCTTTTAAAAACTTATTAGTGTACACTATAGCCTCTGCACATATTCTGTAGTTTAAATACTACAGAAAATATGAATCACTGTATGGCCAACATGGCATATCATCTTGTAGCGTGTCAACTAACTTAGCCAGCTTGCTGCTAACTTGAAACTCACTACCCTTGATTATACCACCTGTGGGGGAACAGCTACACTCATCACTCTCTTGTAACTGAAAGAATTTAGACCTTTTTAAACCCTCAATTGTCCTCACTGAAGAAGGATCTGAAGGAACATTTCAGCCAGAAGTTGCTATAATATCACATGTAGCATCAGAATTAACAAGCGCATTTGACACCCTAAGATATTTAATCCAAGAGTTAAAACTTTGCTCCTGACTTTGGCCTGGCAGTGTTATGGGCCAAGGTTATGACTGCTGTACAGCAGTGATTACAAAGCTGTTGATTGAACTGTTGAAAATAATGATCCCTTATATATATATTAAAAAGTACTAACCCAATTAATTACTTAATTGAGGAGGAGGAGTTGAGATAGATGAATTTACATATATATATAAATTTTTATATATAATGTATATTATATATAATATATATAATAATATATATACAGTACTGTGTAAAAGTCTTAGGCACATATAAACAAATGTTGTGAAGAAGTTTTTACTATTTGAAAGAAAAACCCCACAGTGAGCAGTAAACAGTAATAAAGTAAAGAAAGTCAGGATTCGGTTTGACTACACTTTGCTTTTTTGTTAAAGTCGCCCCAGGTTGGGGTGATCCAATTTTATTAGGGAATTAGATGATCAAAGTGTCCTGGAGAACCTGTTTTTCTGGAGGCACGGACTGTCACAATAACTTCTTCCTTCATTCTGTTTTTTTATATATCTTATTTAACAGATTGCTTTCCTTACTGACATAGAAACATATTTACTGTATTATTATTATTATTATTATTATTATTATTATTATTATTATTATTATTATATTATTATAATATAAAATGTTTTTGTACTGATTCAAAAATGCAGAATTTATAAAATAAATGTCTACAACAAAATTTATACTAAACACCATATAGGGTGCCTAAGACTTTTGCACAGTACTGTATATATATATTATTTCTGCTTTTCCGAGTACAAAGATTCTGCCGTGCGCCCAATGATTCTGGGTGGCTCTGGATAAACTGCGACCTTGACGGACAAAGCAAATTAGAAAATGACTGATTCACTGACTAACTGAATAATAATAATAATAATAATAATAATAATAATAATAATAATAATAATAAATAACAAACATAGCTCAATAATAAAACCAAATAAAATAAAATAGAGGCTCAGTCTAAAAATAGTAAAAACCCATCTTCACATATATAGCTGTATCTGCCTAATAAATACAAGAAATAGAGAGCATGATAAGAGACGTCAGCGGCAAAATTATCTGCATCATTATTTATAATGCCACCAATATTATGGCTAATACTGTTTTTCTTCTGATAGTTTTTGGTTGGACAACAGCCATGTTTTTTGTGATGTTTGTAAGAAAAAAGGTCATTAGCCTTGGGAGGATTTACTCTCTTGTCCATGTTTTTGATAATTCAGCAGGAAAAATAACCTGATTGTACATGTAAAAGGGATTGGGGGTTATCACCCATGCCAGGGTGAGTGCTGCTCTTTTGACACTGCTCTGATATTATACTATCTAGTCAATACTGCAGGTCTCAATTGTAGACCACATTTGTACAACATCTGGAGTCTAAAATGCACTTATTGTTTCTTTGTTTGTTTAAAGTCATTGTTTAAGTCTCTTATAATGCACTTTAGAAATGTATAGTTTAGTTTCAGACTGAAACTTTCTGAAGCGTTTTTGGGAGGGGGCCATCAAGAAAAATATGAAAACAACTCTGTTGTTGCACTTTACCACTGTTACTCACACATGAATAAAACTGCACCAAATTACTGCTTGTAGCCGTCATGGAACTGACAAGGCCACAAAAAGAAAAGTGCTGTTTTATCGATTTAGATCATTACAGTATAATAATATCTTTACATTTGTATTCAGGCCAAATTTTCATGACTTTTCAACCCTGTGTCTGAGTTAAGCTATATATTAGTAAATTAATTTCTCCAGATCTGCTAGAAACCATAAGCAGAACAATCTACTTACATACACAACACATGCATGCATGTGCACATACACGAGCCAGCAGACACACACACACACACACACAGAGACACACGCAGAAATGGCTTGAACGCTTGGAGACAGGCTGAGATGAAATGGTGTATTATTTGCCTTTTTTGTCGCAGTGTCTGGTTAGAACACTTTGGTGAGTCAGACAGCAATAAAAGATTCAGCTTTACCTTCAATCTGCAGTCAGGAATTCATGTGCCTGAGATCATGGATGCTCGTGCACTATAATTTGCCTCATTTATCTTCAGTCACACCATCCCTAATCAGATGAGAAAAGCTGCCTACTTTCTTGTTGAGATATTGTTGTTTCATCTGATTCTTTCTCTTTTTTCCCTTTCTCTGTCCTTTTTCTCTCACTTCAGTCTGCAGCAGCATTCCTGACAACATGAAGGTCCGTCCTCTGAACCGAACAGCTATGGTCCTGACCTGGGATCGGCCTTCTACTATTTACCACCCGCCCCTCGTGGGCTTCCTTATCACCTACAGCTGGGTTAAAGATGACATAACCATTGAGAAGATGTTCACGCAGAACAGCGAGCACCATACTGTGAGTGGCCTAGCTAATAACCATCAGCAGGCTTAACGAGACAAGGACATAACTAACAGCAATCTGTATAAAGACCTTTCTCTTAAAATAAAAGGTTCTTAAATTAAGCACTGTAATTTATTTATTTGTTTGTACTTTTCTTTTATTTCTTTTTTAGTCTTTAATTTGTCTAAGATAGTACTCTTATTCTGTGACCTAGGGAACCGGTATCAGGATGTAATTATTGATAGGGACTCTTCAAGGCACTTTTGTAAGTCAGTCTGGATAAGAGAGCTTGCCAAATGACAAGCAATGGCAAGCAAATGTAAGCAAGCAATTAGTTTGGGCTTAAAGTGCATTGTTATCTTAATCTTTGTTGTTATTCTAAGACCAGGTTACAGCTCCAAAATTAGTATGAGTGTCACCATAAGTTCAATCCCAGTAACAGACATTTACTAAGAAGCAGCTAAAGGGAAAAAAGGGCCAAGTAGTCCCTGAAGCCCTAGATACCTCAAAGACTGATGGGATCAAAGCACAGCTGATAGATTTAGACAACATGTGCTCTATCTTCCTGGGAGTCTGATGAACGAGACAGCCCCAAACTCTTCACTCTATCAGTCAGAGTGTCAGCTTGGTCTTCTACATGTGGTATCCATGACAACAAGGATGGGCCCTGCAAGCCGTGGAAGCTTCTGTGATGAAAGCTGCCAATCTTTTTTTTCCTGGCTCGGCCGAATTAGATCTGGATTCATTTGGAGAAATCCAACCGCTGCAGCCAAAGCCCAATTACAGCTCTTGACTCCAACACATTTTGTCTCCCTAATCATTTCTGCACCACATTTACATTTTTATTTCAATTTGGAGCTGGGGTGTTGTCTACATTAGGGAGTCAAGACCAATTTTCTCATCTGAGACTATCCTACGCAGCTTCCCTATTTCTGAGACCTGGTATGTAATTGAATGATCAGGAAATTTCAAGGAATAAATGCAATTTTGGCTTGCCTGATGTTGACATAAATCTGAATTTGCATTCTAGCAAATTACATTTTGTCAATTTCCTGTCTTGTCAGTTTATGACATGTTGTCGTAAAATAATTCATCTGCATTTAGAAAAATGTGTTTTAAAGACACTTGTATATTGAAAATCAAACTCAGTCCCCACACACTAATATTTCCATCATTCTGAAGTCTTTTAGATGATAACTAATTAAAAATTGTATATTTATGTTTGTGTTTCCAGAGTGCAGTGATCACACACATGTCCCCAGATGCTCTGTATCTCTTTAGGGTACAGGCCTTGTGCCGGAGAGACCAGCGCAGTGACTTTAGCCAAACACTTTTATTCAAAGGTGAGTATAATTATGTGCTTTATAATCATATTATATTGCCTTATAATTACATAAGCTAAACATTAATTTTGTGTTGTTTCAGCAAATACCACAAGAATATTTGAAGGGACGAGAATTATAAAAACTGGAATGGTGAGTTATTGAGTAGCTGGTGATGTACCTATTTGAACAAACACTGCCATGAGCACACCTTAAAATAATCACCATTTCTCATCTTGCCATTTTCCAGCCCACCATGTCTTCCTCTTCAGACATGGCACCCATTAGCTCTGGCTCCTCTACATGGTCATCTTCTGGTCTCCCTTTTTCCTTTGTGTCCATTGCAACAGGCATGGGGCCTCCATCCAGTGGGGGGCAGACCACAATGGCATCTCTGGTCACCAGCACACTGTTGGCTGGCCTTGGCTTCAGTGGTGGTGTCATTTCTTCTCTCCCTGGATCCCTTTGGCCCACCCAGGCTCCCAGCTCAGGCCCTGCACCAACTCGGCAACCAGCCTCTCCTACATCTGAAACCACCCAAAATGGGAACAAGCCCCTCCCCTTGGAAGAGGGAGAATTAACTAATGAGCTGGAGAGGGAAGAAGACAAACAAGAGGAAGATGAGGAGGAGGAGGATAATGAGGAAGATAGGTTGGAGGAAGGAAAGAAAAAGAAAGAAAAAAACGTGACTGTAAATGAGAAGAAACAAGAGCAGACAACATTTCAAAATCCAGCTTCTTCTGTTTCACCAACTAGAGAGAGAGGGCGAGAAGGTGGGCTTGTAAATACGGAGGTCTCCACAAGAGTACCACCTATTGCCCCAGGAGAGAACATCTATACCGTCAGTCTAAGACCTTCAGGAGGAGAATTGAGACAAACAACTTGGCTGCAAGAAAATTATACAACAGATATGCAGCTTGCCAGCAGCTCCACACAGGCCACAAAACTTACAAATAAAGAGAGAAGCGCCTGGCCTGTCTACACTGGTAAGTAAGACATATAGGACCTGTGCTAATGCTCAAGCTTACGCTATAGAACTCAGAAAGAGCCAGAGGGTCACTGTCCTTCAAATTACTTGTGGATTTTTTCTGTCACAAAACTTCACCTGAAGGCGTTATAAGAAGACAAAAGATATTAAAAACTAGAAGTGAGTTTTGAGCTCACTGTTTTTTGTTTTCACCATTCAGTTCAGAACAACATATCCACAGTGTTCAGGGATCCCACCTCCTCAGCAAAAAGGATGGAATGGATTATCCCTTTAATGGTGGTATCGGCTCTTACGCTCCTCTGCTTAATCATGCTGCTAGCTGTCCTGGTCTACTGGAGGTATGTTGGTCTAGATTAAAAACATCTGAATTATACCATTAGCTTCAGTTATTACATTCTAATCATAATGATGCTGTCACTATGCTGCTATAATCCATAGCTCTGTCTTCATGAACTTGCTCATGATTCCCAGGAAAAGCTCCAACTCCTTCTATTACCATTCCTTTAGCCCTGCGCTGGCTATTAAACATACTGTATTATCACCATAAACTCTGTGAAGGCCATACCCATCCATAAGAGTGTAGGATGCAGAACCTTGATTACCAATAAGCCCTTGGAGGAGGGACCCAGCTGTGCTCCAATATGTAAGGCCTACGCACCAGCTGTGAAAGCTTGAAGATGCCATTAAAATGCAATGAAATGCAGAACTAGAGATGAAGGAGTATGCTTGTAGCTGTCATGTATAAAGGGCATATCTTTATTTGGATAGTTTAGTTGCTATAGTTACTTAAAAAACTCATATTTCTGGATCATCCACACCTTCTTACAACCTGGATATAAATAGTTTTATGGCTCTAGGCTACTTATTATGAAGTTGAAAGGTAAGATATTCCTTGAGCAAGGCCTTCAACTGGGCAGTTCTGATGTAAGACAAGCACCCATCAAATAGATTTATGTCAATGTAAATTTTGCAGAGCAGCATAGCATGTAGTGCACAACTCCAGGGTTTAATCCAGGTTACTGTCTTTGTGCAGTTTTGCTTGTTCTGCTCATCTCTGTTTGGCTTTCCTCCAACCACTCAAAAACAAGCCAGTAGGCAGACTTTCAGGTCTAAATTGGTAAAGTGTGTGTCATTGCCTGCTATGAAATCGCCTCCCAAACCTAGGTGTGTTCCTGCCGTTGACCAGAGTAAAGCTGTTACATGTGATCAGTGAATGAATGTGACTGCTACAGTCACAAGGTGCAGCACACATTTGACTGCAGGGGATTATTTTATGCAACAGTGCAATCATGTAACGCTCATTACATTCTGGCAAATTATTTCTAAATAGTAAGAGATTAGAAAAAAATCCAAATTTTATCATTATTGGTGTGAAACCTATTTTGTTAATCTCATCTCTGTAATTGGCAATCTGGCTTTAGTGGAAGGAAGTTAATGGTGAAGTGAACGAAATGTTGACTTGGTTGAACAGGCTTGTCAGGAATTTAATGTATGATTATCTTTTAACTGAGCTAAAAGGGAGCAGATGGAAATTTGACAGCTTCGAAGAAAGGATGGACTATATTTGGTTTATCATTAAGATGTCAGAGCATATTGTACCATATAGCACATTAATGTGTCATCAGCAGTCACACAGCAGGCTAAAATCCTCATCTCATCTTCAGCTGTATTCTCATGTATTTGAGCGTTAGCCTTTTATTTGTTCAGGTATTCGATTTTTCTGTGCAATTACTCCACCATATTTCTCTCTCTCTCCTTCTCTCTCTCTCTCTGTCTCTCTCTCTTGCATTTAACTCACAAATTATCAGAATGTATGCTGTACTAACTGAAATAAAGTTTTGAGGTGGCTGAGCTGATAGGCTAATGGGGTCATTATGTGCACTATGATCCATCTGGATGGCTCAGAGCCTTTTTCTTAGTCTGCAAAAACACAAAAAAACTCAATCCCAAGAACCAAGACAGCCCCTGCTAGATTTCTGCTAGGCATAAAAAGAACGAAAGAATATTAAAGAGCTCTAGCTTTGGATGGTCTTTGTGCTAAACAGCCTTTAGACTACACATGAGCTGTGTAGGCAAACTCACGGAGACAATAAATAAATACATCATTTCAAGGGGAGTGTGCCATTAATATAAATGAGGTTTAGGGTTGATCCCCAGGGCCCCCCTCTTTCACTGCACCCCCTCCCGTCATTCCTCCTTTCTGTTCTAACACCCATCTTTTCTTCTTTTTTCATCTCACCTCTCAAGGATGAATAGCATCTGTTCTTTGCTCTGCATTAGTTACAGGTAAGGTGTTCTTTGAAAATGTGCCTGTAATAGCTATTGCAAATGTGTTAGGCTTCTTTTCTGTTTGAACGCAGTTAGATCATTTCAAGGGAGAAGTGTACTGTGTAGTGCCAAACCAAGGGAGCTTGGGAAGCTCCACTGTGGCAGACTTGTGATGTGTAAAAATGCCTAAACTGTCTTCTTGCTTCTCAGCCATCAGAGGCTTTGTCGGTCTTAAATGGTTCTCTTTGAAGAGTGTGTGTACCTGCTGTTAACAATAAATTCTTGCATTTAAAGTCATTCAATATGGAAGTGTTGAATCGCTCTCTCAGACAGTGGGATTTGTTTGAAAGGTGCTCCACTAACCTGAATCACTGTATTCTTAGGAAGTTTTTCCAGACTACTCATATGTACATAGAGGAGAGGAACTCCCCTCAAGTGATTCATAATGAGAGCTTAACTGGATTCTTAATACCTGGTGAGTCATGATTGTGTGCATTTCTCACATGTATACGCAAACTTTAACTCTCTCTTTCTCTCTCTCTCTCTCGCGTTCTCTCTCTCTCAGAAACACACACACACACATACACTCACAAACTCTGATCAACCAGCTGCTGGTAATATTTTTCAACCATCTATCCTGCTATTTCAACTTCTTTTCTTTACGCTTTGCCCTTTTATCTGGACAGACAGTCCTTCACTGTTGTGAGGGAGTACAATCAACCATTAAGGTTTATGAGTGCACCACTTTTTAGGTGATAGTTTAATGCATCTGTAATGGAGAACCTAACAAAGCAGGCCTGTTCAAGTCTCTCTGTCTCTTTTGCTCTCTCTTTCTGTCTCTCTCTCTCACTTGCGCTCTCTCTCTCTCTCTCTCTCTCTCTCTCTCTCTCTCTCTCTCAGGAAAAATGTGTGCAGACAATTCAGTCTGTAGCATTATCACATCCACTGCTCTATTTCAAACTAGAATGATGCACTGTAAACACACACACACACGCACACACACACACATATGTATGTATATATGTATGTGTGCATGTGTGTGTGTGCATATTTACAAGAATAAAATAAAAAATTAAAAAAAAGTCAGCATTAGTTGTGACTGCTCTCTGCTTCTTACATAGAAGTCCTAGGTACAGACAGCTTATGTAATTTTAGAAGGAAATTAAATTAGTTTCAACACATATCTCGCAGAATCTGTCACAGTAATTCTTCTGAAGAGTTTGACTGATGTACTTCTTTTTGGATGAAAAACTCAGGATCTCTTACTTAATATGCTGTGTTCCTTATTGAAAATAAAACACGGTACTGTAACATTTTTTCAGTTTGTATTGAATGTAGAATTACTCAACTAAATGTCTCTAACAAAATCTCTACTAAAAAGAAGGTGCCCAAGACTTTTGCATAGTATATGGTATAGGTGTAGTACACAAACCATTTCTGGCAAAAGCCCTTCATCAGCTGTGACTAAGTTGCTAATGTCTCAAGATTTTCACATGTTGAAACTATGTGAAAAACAAACAGTGAGTTAATGAGAGATGTCAGAGGAGAATAGCCAGACTGGTTTAAGTTGACAACTCAGATAACCACTTTTTACAACTGTCAAAAAGCTGTCTATTACACAGCATTAGGACAGACTTGCAAGCTCATGTTGATGTCCTATTAATGTCAGCAGCACCAAAATAATAATAATAATAATAATAATAAGAGATAACAATATGTGTGTGCAATCAAAGAATAAAGAATAAAGTATAACAACTAAGGTGATAATTCAGATACATCACAGTCTAATCAATGGTCTCAGCTGTGTACTATGTTCCCACTCAGCAATGGGCCATGTCTTCATATGGGTCATTATATATAACAATAGCTAGTGGCACAGGCCTTGTTTATTCAGGGGTAACTGATGAGGTTCTCCAAACACAGATGCTGCCCTCTAAATATCACCCACACTTAGTATCTCCTGCTGTTCAGTGAGACAGTCAGCCATAAACAGATCACCCCAGCCTCACAGGACTGAGCAGCAGGCTTTATGAACTCAGTGCTACATTGATCGTTCCCTTTGTGAAACATGAAAGTCTGTTAGAACAGCCAATTGAATAATACATGTGTACAAGGTTTCATAGCAAACCCTTTTATAGCTAATCTTTTTTATTTAAGTTTTTTACAGCAATCACTCATTGGTGCAGCTCGGCCTTTCCTATAAATACATTGAATACTGTATGCTACATTTGTTGTAATTTGTCACACCTTCAGTTTACTGGGCAGGATTCATGAATACAATGTGTAAATACATCTTGTGTGTGTTCTTCAACAGCAGTTCCTGAATTTAGGAAAGAATTGTCTGTGTCAAGAAGAATATATAAGCTTGATAACATATACTAGAAAAAAAAATACAAGGTGTTACCTATGCAAACAGGATAAATTAGCACCCACAGCATGGTATACCAAGCCTGAAAACTACTCAGGACTGCATACGCTGATTAATATGATGGAAGAACATATTTTAAAGACAAAATATATCTAGAGATCGTCAAAATAATATGTTCAATTTATTTTATAGTGAAATATCCATCACACATTTTCACCTCTAATGCTGGCCACAGTCAGACAGAGCCTTATGAGCTGAACACACACCAATGTCTTTAGTCCTTCATTTTTATACATTCTGTTTTCAATTTCTTTTATTTTTTTATTTTTTTAATTGTTGCACTTGTCAGATAGCTGTTACAATTAACTAAAGAAAGACAATTCTTCAGAAATGTTAGGTTAGGGCACTCTGTGCTGAAAAAATATATAATCAAATAAATAAATAGGACAAACCAATAAACAGACCCCAAAGTTATAAAACTTAAGTAAGTGCTGAAAGATGGACAGTGAATATTTGCAGATTAGATAGATTATTTATAGATTTTAATTATGTAAACATTTATATATATAATTCAAGAAGGAAGACCATATTTGCCAAAACCTTTTAGATTGTTGAGGTATGTCAGATGTTAATTTCTCAAGGGGAAGTAAAGGAGTAATCTGGAAAAGCTGTAAGTTTAAATGTGGAGCCTGAGGGGAAGACTAAAGCACTAAGATACATTTCTTTTCTCTGAGGACTAAATAAATAATTACTTTAACTGATCACATGTAGCCTCAAGGTGACGATTTAACAAATATAATTTAGGGCACATTGTAAACTGTATAATAAAGATTTCTAGAGAATGTGCTTCCTTCCAAAAGGAACTGATTTTGTTGCAAAAAATATCTTACATAAACACACTGGTGTTAGAAAAATTTTACTGATAAACTTAAAATTGAGATATATTTAGGATGTAGGTTTGAACAAAAAGAAATTCACATGTCATGTCTTTCTCAGGTCAAACTGTTTGGTAAGAATCTGTTTAATCTCTGGCAGACCCAGAGCCACTGTCTCCAAAAGAGACTTAATAATGTGTCTGACTTGAAGATAAGGACATCAAAACACAGACAGAGATCTGTGTAATTCCAAGTCTGGCCCAATTTCAAAAGTCCTATATTATTCAACTTGGAAGGAAATTCAAATAAAGGTATTTAGGAATCTTTAAGTACTTTTTCACATCCTTCCAGGTCAACAAGGTTTTAGTTACAATGAAAAGGTCTGAAGCATGTTTACATGTTTCCACATTATGTATAAATGGTAAAAATTTAAATGGCAAAGGATAGCACATCTTTGATTCCATATTAACCTTAAGTAAATTAGGTCCACAAGCACACCAACTAGCAATATGATTCACCTGCTCTGACCAGTAATATAAAACTTCATGTTCTGTACACCAGCACCCCCTTACTCCGTAGGTTTCAGTAGATTAACTGGCTTAGGTCTAGGTTTTATTATTATTTTATGTAAACTTTTTTATGTGACCATGTAAATTCTTGAAAAATGAGTGTAATAAAAAGAAAGACAGGGAAGAGATTTAAACAAACAACCAAGATGAGAAATAACATTAATTCTCAAAATATCCTACCAAAAGAGAATATTGAGAGAGAACACCAATTACAATCTTTATTTCTTTTTTACAAGAGATAAATTAAAGATTATTAAGGTTTGTGTCAAAAATGCCCAGATAACTGAAAGCCTCTAAGGCTAAATAACATGGTAAATTTGTTGTTTTAAAAGTAATATGAACATGTAGTTACTCATATGTGTGGCGAGCTTTAGTCATAAGATTAGAAAATGCCCTGGCTATCAAGGCTTGTCGGCAGAATGTTTAAATATTCATTTTAACATTGTCTTTTTACTCATAGTCCTACTTTGAATGTGTAATTTATGCAATTGTACTTCACAAATCTACCATTATATGCCATTAGCCTCTATACTATTTGGAAATCAGGACTAGATTTTCTACCAACTTGCTTTAATGTGAAATTGCAGTAAATTATTACAAGCGATTGGGGTTGGTCAACCTGTGTTTGTCTGTGTGTATGTGTCTGTGTGTGTGTTTCAGATGACCAGGAAGCACTCTCGGTCAGACAGTTCATCAAACACGTAATGGAGCTCTATTGTAATAACCAACACGGCTTCTCAAAAGAATTCAATGTGAGTATGAACTTATTCAAGCGTGTGTGTGTGCATCACTGTTCCTCAGAATGCAGATGGTCCCGGGAAAAAAAATAACTAATTAAAGACAAGAGTCTCATTAAAGCCATCCTCTAACTGCAGCAACTCTATTCAATTTTAGTCTGCTCTATTTTAATCAAACGCAAATCCTCTGCAGCCATCTTCCAAATAAATCCTCCCTGTCCCACAGATGAGTCCTAAGTGGTTTCATTTTACAGTGTTTTCAAAACATGCTTGTACGAATGGGATCCGTTTAAGTAATAAACATCTGCTGCAACATCCAAGTTAGGACAAAAGACAAACTATTAGCCATATGGTAAAATGAATCTCAGCACTGTCACTGCACACTGGGGTGGTAATTATAGAGACGGTGAAGAAAATGTAGTCAAAGTTGTGTTGATGAGTTAATTAAATGATTTGGACAAATTGGATAATTTATGCACATTCTAATCAGGATTAAAGCTGAGTGATGGAATAACTGGTAATTTACTTTCAAGATCATTTTTTAATGAATTTGGTCAGTACAAATATATCAAAACAAAGGCTCCAGATCCACTGTGGCCCTAACAGTGTCAGGGATAAATAAATAAATAAATAAAAATCAAAGGTTTTTCAGCATGAAATTCCGAACAACATGGGAAATGTTATCATTACTGCAGCAATTATACAATTTATTTCTTTCTGTAGGATATCCAGCATGCTGTGGGCGGTATTGAGATTACAGCACAGCACTCCAACCGCCCAGACAACAAGCATAAAAACAGATACATCAACATAGTGGCCTGTGAGTGTTCAGTGAAGATGCAGACGTATTGCATTGTAGTGCACAGCAAAGGAATATTTTACGCAAATGTGCATAAGTTGTGATATAAATATTGGCTGCATTTTTGTTGGACCAACAGATGATCAGAGCAGAGTGAAGTTACAACCGTCGGCAGGAAAAGATTCCAAACACACCGACTACATCAACGCAAACTATGTCGATGTATGTGTGTGTGTGTGTATGTGTGTGTACATGTATGTGCACCTGTATATTCATGCGTATATGTGCATGCCAGTATGCTTGTGTTAAGTGGGTTCTTCTCTCTCTTAGGGTTATAACAGACCAAGAGCATATATTGCTGCGCAGGGGCCACTGAAATCCACATTTAAAGACTTCTGGAGGATGATATGGGAACAACACATCAGTGTCATTGTCATGATCACCAATCTGGTGGAGCAGGGCAGAGTATGTCATCAGCAACCCAATTCAAATCACAGTCTCTTATAAGAGTAGGTTATATGGAATTGTAACCGCCTGCTTATTTCCCAAATCTGACTTGCTTGTCTTTTTATTTCACAGAGGAAATGTGATCAGTACTGGCCCTCAGAGAACACTGAAGAGTATGGAAGTATAGTAGTGACGCTGAAGAGCACTAAGATGCATGCTTGGTACACACTACGCCATTTTGTCATACGTAACACCAGAGTCACAAAGGTCGGTCACAGCATCAGCAGATCACAAACTAGATATGTTGTCTGTTGAATGCCTCCTTTTGGTTAGTTGAATATAAATACATTGTGGTTTTGTGTCTGTGTTTTTCTCTCAGTATCAAAAGGGAAGACAGAATGACAGATTAGTGGTTCAGTATCACTACACACAGTGGCCAGATATGGGTGTGCCTGAGTACACACTACCAGTTCTCACGTTCATTGCCAGATCATCTGCAGCTCGTGCTCCAAAATCTGGTCCTGTCCTAGTGCACTGCAGGTGGGATTACAGTACTAATATTTAATTATTATTATTATTGTTGTTGCAGTACATATTACAATTATATATTTGGCTTTAAAACACAAAAGACAAAATTTTATCTTCCTTAGTCCTGAGACTATTAAACATCTTCATAAAGCTGCACACTGTACTGCTCTTAAGTTAGAGGTCAGGAAAACACCCTGAATCACACCTAGGGGCAATTTAGTATCTCCAGTTCGCCTGGCTGCATGTCTTTGGACTGTAAGGGGAAACCCACACAGTCACTAGGAGAACATACAAACTCCACACAGAAAGATCTCTGGCTATTCAACCAGGGGAATCAAACCCAGAACCTTCTTTCTGTGAGACGACAGTGATAGATGTACGTGAAATATGGTGTGTGATCTTTGAAATAATACACATGAAACCTGCACTGTTTTGAAAAGCATTATATCCTAATATCAAGCATAATAGCATTCGAAAGGTTAAAACCATTTTCTTTGATTACTGTATTTTTCTGTATATAAAATCCAAGGTATAATACAGATTTATCACATGCTCATCCAGACACTTATCCAATGTTCAACCTAAAACAAAAACAACAACAACAATAATAATAATAATAATAATAATATCATATATTATAATATATAATCATTTTGTATGTATCATTACATTAATATTAACTGCCTCCAAAATCTCATAAAACAAGATATATATATAAAATACATTAATATTTGTAATAATTAATTAGATTTAATATCATTAAATTATGTAGCAAATAAACCAATTTATAAATATAAATGCAAATAAGATATTTTCTGAGTTGTAACAAACAGGACTCTGAAAATGGTTAAGTATCCATGTGCTGGAGGTGTGATTTAATAAAAATCTAGACAAACAGAGTAGAACAACACAAAACTCAGAGTGGTGGAGAACACAAGGGTCAAACACTGTAGGGCACAACACAGCACAACCTGAATAATAAATTAAAACAAACACAGAACACAGCAAAAAGGGTTGTACATGATCAGTAGAAGATCAATACAAGGCCAGCACAATCCACCTTGTCTGGTAATGCAGAAATCTAAAGGAATGCAGATTCCTACTTTTTGCATACAGTGAACTGTTTCCACTCAGATCCAGAAAGATTTGATTTGATTTAATTTTATTTGATTTTGTTGGTTAGTTGGCTGGTTGTTTGGTTAGTTGTTTTTGTGGGGCACATTATTTTCTTGCTGACAGTTAAAAAAGTCCATCATCATGACAGTATTTGGGAGAGAATGTAGCATTACCATTAGCTATGGACCATAAAAAATAGCCAGACAAAAACTTGATGTGAATGTTAATTGTCCACTACTCTAATTTTTTAACTGTCCAGAGACCATAGTCCCACCCACTTGTTTTCTACTGGCTTACAAAACAGAGGGTCATGAATTCACAGGTTGAATTCACCTAGATAAATATCTACACCAAAACTGTCCACTGCCCAGAAAATTATAAGAAAGAACTTTAAAGTGAAAACATAATGTATTTTTTGTCAGTGAGAATAGCTGAAAGGTTTTTACCTTCTCTTTCCTCTGTGTAGTGCTGGTGTGGGGAGGACAGGCACATATATTGTGATCGACAGCATGCTCCAGCAGATAAAGGATAAAGGAACAGTAAATGTTTTTGGCTTTCTCAAACACATCCGCACCCAGCGCAATTACCTCGTCCAGACAGAGGTCAGTATAAAGTGATGGAACTGTTCATGCGTGTGCATATATACATATATGTTTGATATGGACACACATTTAAGAACCAGAACCATGAAAATGATGTTTCGAAGCTATTCTTTGTCTTACAGTATGTTGCTTGCGACATAGTCTCAGGGGGGGTTGTGTGTGTTTGTGTTCTTCAGGAGCAGTATGTGTTCATCCATGATGCTCTGATGGAGGTGGTGCTTGGTACAAATACTGAAGTTCCTGCCGGTAAACTCCATAGCTATGTGAACAGCATACTCACCCCTAGTTCTTCTGGCACTACTCAAATGGAGAAACAGTTTAAGGTGAATTTTCCAGATAAGTCCCTAATTAGAGCTGCTTATTAATGCAGTTTACATAAATGGCAAGTGGCATGGTGGTGCAATGGGTAACAGTGCTGCGTCACAGCTATGGCTGGGCGATATGTTAGTAAAATACGGAAATAATAAAATAAAATTATATACATAAAATATGGAAGCTAAAAATGTTGGTACATTA
>JAOVVF010000017.1:10648103-10661117 GCA_028565595.1 Duopalatinus emarginatus | reverse complement strand
ATATAATGTTGATATTTATGGTTCTATATAAAGTGCTTGTTTTAGGACAGTATGTATGTTGATTGATGCTCACAGTCTAACATTTTTATATCTTTTGTATACAATAAGGCAAAAAACTATTTACAAAAGTGCTGATGTATGGTTGTATGATTTATGGTGTGGCTTGTATATTCTCACAGACAGAGGACGAGTTTGTGTACTGGCCTAGCAGAGAAGAGCCCATGAACTGTGCAGCATTTACTGTAACCCTGATCAACACTGACAAACTGTGTCTGTGTAATGAAGAACAGATTCTCATCCATGACTTTATCCTCGAGGCCACACAAGTACTTCATTCCCTCAACGACACAAATATTTATGATTTAGAGTTAAACCTGTCTGTATTGCTATAGGCCATTAACATATCATGCTGACTTTTTTAAAAAACAGGGAAAATGCTTGCAGGACTTGTCAACATAAGCATCTTTTTGAATGTGAAATTCGGTTTTGCAACCTCTAGCATTATTCTTCTGTGATTTAGTATGGATGAAACCATCTCCATAAACATTAACTCAGTTAACTACAGCTAATCATAATTAATCACAGAAAATTTAACTATCCAGATGTCAACATTTTAGTGATTAGTTTTAAGTATTAAACAATTATGCACAATGATCAAACAGAAATGGTTTGTTGGACAATATTCAGTAGTTGCTGTTAATTCATTCCTCTTCAGCAACCACTTTATCCTGATCAGTGTGGTTTTCATGCGTTCTGCCTTGGAAGCAGTAATCTGCAACTTGTAAGGACATCATTTCCCAGCTAAGGTGTTTTCTCTGTCAGAGCAACCTGAAGCTCATGGAAGGCTACTTTAACTGCACTTAATACAATACAAATACAGGTCTTAGTGGCTACTAGTACAGTTTTACTATAGTGAACTCTTGGACTGAAATTCCAGTCATAACATTATGTTATATAAGTGTTAACTGGGAATGTTGTTGATTATCCTTTCTTAAATTAGCAATTAGTGTGGTCAAGATTATAGATCTGACCATGTACTCTGGCTCCTTTAAAGCTGATACTGGTAAAACTAACTAACTACCCTAGGATGATGTGGTGATGAAGCTGTGAAGCTTACTTTATGGAGACAGGCAATGCAATGCACAAAGCATTAAACAAGCGTGCATCCTCTATCACAAAGTATCAGATTCACACATTCCTTCACATACAGAGCAATTCAGAGTAGCCAATCCCTCAATCTACAATTCCCACATTAGTACAAAATAGTATGTATATATATATTATACTGAAAATTATACAATTAAACTGTCCGGTTGACTTTGCTTTGTGTGTGTGTGTTTGTGTGTGTGTGGGTGTGTGTGTTTAAGGACGACTACGTGCTTGAAGTTCGTCATTTTCAATGCCCAAACTGGCCTCAGCTCACTGGTCCTGTTAGTAACACATTTCAGCTCATCAACATCATCAAAGAGGAGGCCATGACCAGAGACGGTCCCATTATTGTACATGATGAGTGAGTGCACAATTCCTGCAGAGTGCATGAAAAGATGTTACACTGACTGTTGGGTAGAAATACTTTTAATTCCTCAATCCTCTTGCTTTCGCTCTGCAGGTATGGAGGTGTTTCTGCAGGGATGCTGTGTGCTCTGACCACCCTGTGTCAGCAGCTGGAGAGTGAGAGTGCTGTGGACATCTACCAAGTGGCCAAGATGATCAATCTCATGCGTCCAGGGGTCTTTACAGACATTGTAAGATTTCTCTTTTCGGCTTGTTCCAAAATAGACAAAGCTTTAAAGGAGCTTTCCACCATGAAACACATTAAACATGTTTATGTTAAATTATGATGTGCTTTGTATTTTATTAATTTTTTTTTGGCTGGTGATGAATTACCGTTATTCCCATGACATAATTTATTTGCAGCTCTGCAAAGCTCTGATGTTACAGGGTGGCATTTCCAGTTACAATACCATTTAACAGAGAAAATGTAAAAAAAAAAAAAAAAAAAAAAAAAAAACTTAAGCAAAGAGTCAGATTAAAGATGTACGTCGGATCAGAGATGTAAGAAAGTGAGAGAGCTAAACAGTTGAAAAGAATCAAACACTGTGGCATCAATCTCTCTAGTTTGAGAACACCAAACCTTAAACCTGAATTAACTCAGAATAGCATTACCATAGTCATTCAGGGTGGATTTGTCCTTTAATGAATGCAGGTCTATTGTTTACAAACTGAATGTGAACTGTAATCTGTGTTTCTTTGTCATTTCTTCTCAAACTCTTTTTCAGGAGCATTATCAGTATCTTTACAAAGCAATGCTCAGCCGGGTTGGTAATACAGACAGTGGAATTTTCTGTTCCTATATGGACAGACATGGGAGGGGTCTAAAAACAGATGAAGCCAATGCAGCAGAGAGCATGGAGTCTCTGGTGTGAAGGTTCATGGAAAACAAGAATGGACGTTTCATTTGGCAGACTTTCCTTGAGGCCTTTATTTTTGCCTGACTCGTTGATGAAGTGAAAAAAGTCTAAAGACTTTTTGTATACTGATGAAAAAATTCTTTTGATATTTATTTTTGCTGCTTTTTGTTATCATGCTGAGTGTCACTACTTATTCTTTGACAAACTTACACACAACAAAATGCAGCTGTCTACTTTGCACTATATTGTCAGTGTTACTGCCTGAGGCCTAGATGATTTCCACCTACTCTGGCCATTCAGCTCGTTATTTTATTGGAAGGACAATAAGCACTGAAACCGGATTGAAAACAACCGCAAATCAGCATCACACTAGCACAAAGATAGCTGCGTAACACACACATAAACTCTTCACAGTAAAGCCCCTCATGATCACCTTATTACCTTCATTGTGCAACCATTATGACGGGAGATGTTGAATTACTGTTTTTTCCTTTATAGGTTTATAAGATATACCATGTTCAGTCTGACTCAGGGGTGCACAATAGCAGCCTGGAAAGTAGGACTCCAGCCCAGTTTTTATTATTCCCCTGCTTTTACACACCTCACTCAAATTATCAGTAAATGACCAGAGTCAGCAGATGTGTTTGAACAAAGAATCAACTGTGCTCGATGGACTGTCACCATGTGCCCTTGGTTTATCTTATATAGACATTATTTCAATGTGGTATCATAACACCAACTGTGAACATATATTGTTTTTGGTAGAATTTCTATTGTTTTGTAAAATATATAAATATATTGATATAAAAATTGTGTTTTGTCTGAGCTTTTCTAATAAACTGAAATCGGCTTACAGTTGCATATTAAAAATATTCAAGCCCAACTGCAAATGAGGTTTATTAGAAATTATACAAACTGTAAGATATTAATAAATGAAGCCACAGAAGTTAGGGAATTTTGTTCAGTGGAGCAGTGAAGCAAAACTGGAACATTTTGGGCCTATGGGTCAGTGGTAGGTCTGGAAGAGGAAGAATGAAACACCAAAAACCATACCACGATCACTGCAATCACACTTTTTCTTTTTTCTGATGTTGATTTAAAGCTCTTGAGCTGTATCTGCATATATATTTTAGATTTATAGTTTGATTTATAGACTTTTAGATTGACAGATTTATACATTGTGCTGTTGCCATTGGCTGCCTGGGTCATTGTATGAATAAGCAGCAGAACAGGTTTTTCTCTTTAACCGGCCAGTGAGTGTAGCTGCATATGTTTAATAATGTATAAAAAAAAAAGAAGTGAAAACCAATCTGCTTTTTCAGACCACAAGCTTGGCTAAAAGTGCTAGTTCTGCAGTGGATTCCAGGTGTGCTCCGGACAAACCTTGACCGAGGTGGATTAAGCCGATAAAAAATTATTTACAGAAGTGCTTTCAAAGTCTATATCAGTAATTATCCTTATATTTACTAGGTCACGGACTACGAATAGTATCTGTATTACATTATGAACTATTAAATCTATTCTAATGTCAGTAAAAACAATACCAATTCCAGCAGTGCTACACATAAATACATTCTGTACCATGATGAAGTGTCATACACATTACAGCACAGTGTTTATTCTGCATATACCAGCTTGTTAGAAAGTCAGGGTCAAAGCACAGGTTCAGCCATGATACATCATCTATAAAGAGCAGAGTTGAGCCTTGCTCAAGGGCTCTACAGTGATATCAGAGTGTTGAACCTCTGTAACCCAAAGCTTTAATAACTGAGCCACCAATGCCCCAATAATATACTACCAATTACTGCCGTGTACATTTAATTCCAATTAGTCAACAGTCTTTAAATGTGGAAGTAAAAAAGCAGTGTATAAAATTAAAATAAACATATTTCTGGAAGTGGGGGAGAGAGAGAGAGAGAGAGAGAGAGAGAGAGAGAGAGAGAGAGAGAGAGAGAGAGATACTTATTTATTCTTATATATTTATTAGATTTTCATACAAATGTAATGTAGGAAGATACCAAAAAAATGGCCCAGATAGCTTCTTTTCTTGGCCAGGCTGCTTTTTATGCACTTCATTGAAAGTCTGTCTCAGTTAAAAAAAAAAAATTAAAAAAAAAAAGGCAAAATAAAAGACAACACTTTTCGAGGCCTTTTATAAAAAAAAAAAAACAAGTCATATGTGACATTTATACATTTAATCTCATGCTTGTATGTAGGATTATGCCTCTAGCTATCAGTACTCCATTATATACGCTGGAAAATACAGAATATAAATACAATTCGTTTAAACATAACTGGTCGTAACCGGACCACCCGCCCCCGCCCGGAATAGGACTTTTATTATATAAATAAAAGTCCTTTTTTTTCCTGTTTTAACCACTGCGCATGACTGCTGCCGATTCTAGGCAGCCATTTCCGGTTTGATGTGTCCTGTTCGTTACCAGGGGCAAAGACATGCTTAGCGAATACGAAAATAACCAGGAGAAGGAACTGTTGTAAGTAGTTGTATGGGTTTTGTAATCATTTCTCTTCTTGATTTGTCCGTTTTTGACTTTCACATGTAACTCATTTTGACCTGAAAATGCTATTATTGGCTTATTTATGCGTTAACTGTGTGCGAGCACTTCGCCGCCCCTTCCAAAAGACGGTTCCTTCCGATGATGACGTACTTCCTCAATGACTTAGGTAGTGTCGTTGGCTACGAAAATAACAGGCGCGTGTAGTTTATCAAATAATTATATAATTCCTTGTGTTTGTTTTCAGGTCTGAGAGTTAAAATTGCTTTAGAGTGTCAGTGTAGTTAACATCCGGGTTTCTGTGTGACGCGTTGTGATAGTTGTGGAGAAGAAACATTAGGCACGCTCATTCATTCACACAGCACGCTGAGAGAAAGAGAGAGAGAGAGAGCCTGCAACCAACAGCCCCGAACAAAGGAAGAACAGAGACCGACTGAACCGCTGTTGGCTCGCTTATTTATTAATCATCTAACATTTAAATTCACTTCATCCAGTTTTTGCACAGATAAGGTATATTTTACAGACATGTGAGTGAAACTGCTTCTTTTAAACAAACCGTTTTCTGTTTAAAAATAACACCGTTAGCACGCGCTAGCCGACTAGCTAAGCTAACGGTTAGCATTCGGGACCTCGTTTTTTCCTCAGTCCAGTGCAGCTCGTGTACTACTTATTTATTTATATATTTATTTATTTTGCTAACAGAGGCGAGATGGCCGACATGTATATCCGTGTGGCTGAGGAGGAGAACGAGGAGCCGATGGAGATCCCCTCTGAAGACGACGGCACGGTGCTGTTGTCCACGGTGGCGGCGCAGTTCCCGGGCGCGTGCGGCCTACGCTACCGGAGCCCCATCTCTCAGTGCATGCGCGGCGTGCGTCTGGTGGACGGAGTGCTGCACGCGCCGGAAAACGGCTGGGGCAACCTCGTGTACGTCGTCAATTACCCCAAAGGTCGGTTATAACAATAACTTAAAAATCTAAGTTAAACAGAGCTTTATTACAGACATGTAGGGGACAAACAGTCACCCTTAAAATACTAACCAAAACTAGTGAAGTCAACCACTCATTGACCACTGTGCTTGTGTACACAAAGGAATCTGACCTCGGCATTTAACCCAGCCATGCAGTCAAACACCCACATTAGGGATAGTTTGTCCAGAGCAACGAGTAATCATATGCACAGTGCAGATTATATTAGAGATCAGTCAAAATAGGCTAATGAGTGCATATATAAATTAAACAATTATGTTCCTTCTGGTTGTGTTTTTCAGTTTGCAGACACCACTTTAAAAACCACAGGGTCAATGACAAAGGGATTGATTTCAATCATAAGTATATAATAAATACAAAGATGCTCAGGGGGAAAAATATTTGAGCCAATGCAAATGTGTAGAAAAACAATGTTACAACGTTAGATGATTAAACACTCACTTTGCTGTTCTCAGTGTCAAGAATTTGATCTTTATTATTTGTCCATTTATACTTTTCATTCTTTTGTACTCTGAAAGCCAATGTGGGCAGCAAAGTAGGAATTTTTATTGTACCGGAAAACTAGTTTCCTTACCGTGCATATGCCAATAAAGCTTTAAATCTCTTAAAAGAATCGGCAGACAACAAGCGCAAAATGGACGAGATCGATGCTTCATCAGCAAAGATGAAGAGGGGAGACCAGAAGACCTCAGATCTGATCGTCTTGGGCCTGCCATGGAAAACTACAGAGCAGGACCTGAAAGACTACTTCAGTACTTTTGGTGATGTTATCATGGTGCAGGTAAGTTTTTGATATTTAACTCGGTAGAAAGTGTCTGTGAGCAGAGATTGACCCTCACCTCATGATGCAAAGAATTTGTTTGACACTTCATACAATGCTTTAATGCAGTGCATATTGTTCTCTGTAGGTGAAACGAGATGCAAAGACTGGAAATTCAAAAGGCTTTGGCTTTGTTAGATTTACTGACTGGGAGGCCCAGGGTAAAGTGATTACCCAGAGGCACATGATTGATGGAAGGTGGTGTGACTGCAAGCTGCCCAACTCAAAGGTTAACAAGAACATTACACTTTTTCAAATTTTACTGATGTGTGCTACAAAAGGCTAATTGGAAAATGATCTGAAGTCTCTGCCTATTGTGAATGCCACACAGCCAACAGCTTGTTTTGTCTTGTCTTACCTTACAGCAAGGTCCTGACGAGCCAATGAGGAGCAGGAAGGTGTTTGTTGGCCGTTGCACTGAAGACATGACTTCAGATGACCTGCGACAGTTCTTCATGCAATATGGCGAGGTCACAGATGTCTTCATCCCCAAGCCTTTCCGAGCTTTTGCCTTTGTTACATTTGCTGACGATCAGGTGTGTCATGTTGGTCACATACAGTTTAACAATTGCAAGTTTAAATTGAATTCCATAGTAGTCTCTATCCTGACCCTTATTTATTAAATTTAAAAGCATTTCAGGTTTGCTGTGTGTGTACACTATTTTGGAATATCTTTTACTATTATACCAGTTGTAGTCGATTGACTCTAAATTTTCCCCATCTTGTCCTTCTTGCACAGATCGCTGCTTCCCTGTGTGGGGAGGACCTAATCATCAAGGGTGTGAGTGTTCATATATCCAATGCTGAACCCAAGCACAGTGGCAGGGGGAGCATGATGGATCGGGTCCGATATGGGAATGGTTTCGGTGCTCAGGCTTTCAGGAGCAGTCGCAGCACCTCCAGCAGCCTGGGAAACTTCAGCAACTTTAACCTGAACCCGGCCATGATGGCTGCAGCTCAGGCTGCCCTGCAGAGTAGCTGGGGAATGATGGGAATGTTGGCACAGCAGGGTCAGTCGGCCACATCTGGCTCGAGTGCGAGTGGCGCAAGCTCCACTCGAGACCAGACGCAGTACAGCACAGGAAACAGCAACTACAGCAGCAGCTCAGCAGCACTCGGCTGGGGCGCAGGCTCTAACGCCGCTAGCAGTGGGAGTGGGTTTAATTCGAGCTTTGGCTCCGGTATGGAGTCCAAGTCTACGGGGTGGGGGATGTAAATGGTGGGATTTGTCTTTGAAGTGTTGGTATTTTTAGTGTGTGTGTGTTTGGTAAGTATTTTCTGAGAAACTTAACTCTTTTTGTGCATTGTGGGTGTGGGAGAAGGAGCAAATTGGGAGTTTGGGGAGACCAGAATGTTTTTCTACATTTGAATATATTACATGCAAATAATGTTTAAAACAGGCAGTGTTAATCATCAGCTGTGTAATTTACTTCCCCCATATTTATGCTCTATTTTTGTTAATTTAGGGTAAGGAGAAAATATTTCAAACTGGATTCTTAAAATGCATGCAGTTTAATCTGTGGTCACAGAAACATGCATGTTCTACAGACCACCAAAGTTAAAATACCTTCTGAAAGCTTGTTTTTAAAATCTTGCATTGAGAAGAATCTGGTTGAAGCCTTAGTCTTTTAAGTACATGTTTTATTTGCAGCAAGATGCGTTTAAAAAGCCTTCATCAAAATCTCTTCTGCAGTTGCCATCTGTGGGTTTTGCCTGAGAAGAAGGCCCTCTTTGGCAGCACTGTGCGGCTGAGATCATTATCCCATCTTCCTCATGTCTAAAAGCTCTCATCGCTCGGCTCGCTGACACGGTGGGTGTCCTTCCTTTTTGTTTTGTTTTTTTTGTTGTTTTTTTTAAAGTCAGCATATTTTTGATTTCACAAGAACTGTAAAGAAAAAGTGAACTTTTTAAACAACTGTTAAGTGCGCTTGGTGGTGGCGAAGAGTGAGCGAGCGGAGAGAAAGGAAGGCATGGAAGCGAGCGAGCGAGCGAAAAAGACTGATGCGAGTGCGATGAAAGAGCTAAATATGTGACTGGGTGGCTTTTGTGAGCGTGTGAATGAGAGCTTGTTGACAATTCCCAGCCTCACCTGTACACAACCCCGAACAGACGGACAAGTTTTCCTATACCTGAAGGATCACATTTTCCCCTCCTAGGCTTCCCATTTTGCTTTTCTCCTATCATATACTGACAATGTTTAAATAGCTAGTGGAATGTTGTGATGAGTATTTTTTTTTTTTTTTGTCTTGCTTCTATAAAACTGATCTGAATGCTGTATGGTGTGTGTGCTTTTCCTTGTGATTTGACCTGTAAGTGTGAACATGTGGATGACCTCTTCAGTCGCCACTGATGGGGTGGGAGAACGAGTGCTTGTGTAAGTGAGACCTGTATGTTGAGTGATGTGGATGTCTGTGGAGTGAATTTCTTCTAGATAACATTTGGTTAATGTTTAAAAAATTATATGGCTTGTGAAAAGAAGGGAGTGCTCCAATAAAATTTAATTTGAATCAGTTTTTTATACTGGATTTACCTCAAGTGATTTGAATGGGGAAAAACAAAATCAGACAACTAACTAACTTCACACATCTAGGGGCCTGGAAAATGGCTGGCTGCAGGTTGCGTCTGAACCCCAGGTGGAAAGTCCGTTTGGGGATGAAGGAAGATGGAGGAGTGTCTGGTTCCCCATTACAGCATTAGCATCTCTGGTAACAGAAATAAAGACTGTAGAATGTAGCTAATCAACAGCCACCAGAATGTTAGGATTCATTTTTAAAGCCAGATCAAGCTTTGCCCTGGGCTGCTAGAAAAGCTTTTAATGTAGGTTTAATTATGCTCAATCTGGATCCAGAACAGTGGCCCAAACATTCTGGTACAAATGGCAATTATGGTAAAACAATTGTTTTGTACAAAATTTGAATTTGCTACCTAATGCAATAAGTCCTTTTGTCACTAGTGCCTCAATTTTTAGGGTTTATTTTCCCAAAATGGGGTCAGTGGATTGATTGGTGGTTAAAGCTTCATTCCAGATACATTTACCAAATGTCTCACCCTTCAAATCTATTAACACTTTTATAGTCACAGGCAGTGAAAAATGTTTTGCCTCTTCTATATTACAATAAAATACACAAAATCTTGATGCATGGCTTTGAGTATTTAATTAACAGTTCTTGAATATTTATCCAGACCACTTTGTGTTTCATTTTCCCCACTTTTTGTCCACATTGGTCACCCAAGTCAGTTCTCTGTCTCTCCTGCTTCATCTGAATCGTTTCCCTCCATTTCCTTACTCTTTCTCTTGGCAGCATTCTTCTTCCTCTTCTCCTTCAGCTCCTGGTTGGTTGTTGCCAGCTCATCACTTTTTTGCTGTATGTGGTTAGACTATAGTAGCATAAAATAAACATTTTAGAGAGTATACTTTTTAATAATTAAAAAAAAAAAGACACCAGTGGTTTCTTTCTAGTGCTGTTGCTTGACTCCTTTGTGAATCAGGATGAATATCTTGATATACTATCTGCAAGAAACTTTAGTGTTCTTAATTTTTTAACAGGATTTAAATTTAAACCGTAACAACATAAGTCGAGCAAACATCCAATTAAATCCAATTACTTGGTCGTTTAATATGGACAATGTTTAATCTTTTTATTTTCTCTCCTTCTGCTGACCTTCAAAAGGTTTTCTCCAGGAAGCCAAGTGATTATAATTGAAAAAATACTTTGGCATAGTCTCTAGAGACATATTTAAACCTTGCCTTTGCTCTGATGTTAAACATAAATACTACCTAACCAACCTTAAGGAAACGTTACACTGCAAGAATTAAGTTTTGTCCCCAAACCTCTATTGGTGGAGTATAAAGCTTTTGGTTCTAAATAGCCATTATTATGCATTTCTATTTTAAAAATGTCTTGACAGACTTTATAGACTTCTATGTCCTCTTAAAGGAAAACAATTTTTATACTGTGCATATTTCAAGATGTGGATAGAGATTAGGTGATGGTGCCAAGTTAAATTTGCTTGTGCCTCAGAGATTCATACCAGTGCTGTGCTCTTTCTTGCTAGAAGTTTCACATCATCCACAGTGATTGTGTGTCTTTTGGCATGTCTGGAAGGAATGCAACAAAAGGCATGTTTATGCACATGTATAACATGTCCTCAGATTCTGGACTTGAAAGTAGCCATTCTTTCACACTAAAGTTTAAACTCAAGAAGCATCTGCATGCTGATGGGTTTACAGGTGTGTTTTATTCAGTGGAAAACACTGCAATAAGCAGTGCATAGTTACTGATCAGGATCAGATAACAAAGCAAATAAATAATGCATTAAGTGGGTCAAATTTACCTCGCAAAGGCCTCCAGATCTCTTGCAAATATCTCTATGATGAAGAAGCACAGTGAACAAATGGTGAGAAGATCCAAACTGGTAATGAGGACAGACACTAATAAACCATAACATTAAAACCACCTGATTAATATTGTGTAGTCCCCCCTTGTGCCACCGAAACCGCTCTGACTTAAGGCATAAGCTCCACAAGACTTCTGACTGTTTCCTTGCTGCCTAATATATATATCATACCCCCGACAGATTATTCACATCACTAGTCAGTGGTTTTGATGTTATGGCTGATATGTGTAGACATCAGTGTGTTAAACTTACCACATTGTCTGAAAGTAGTTTCAGCTATTGCAGCCACCGCCTGCTTGCTTATTTCCTTGTCATGCTCTGCCACTGTGCTCTGACAAAGTTTACCAACCGTGTAGTGGACAGCTGCTTTCAATCTCTGAGAGTTATTGACAACATTTTTTTAAACATTATACAAATACACTAACATTAGTTAGTGTATTTCTCTGTTTATCTTTTTCGGCTCTTATAACATGAACTGACTAAGCAGGTGACTTCAGCAGCTTAAGCAAATAAAATAATGAACGCCAACTGTTAACTGGTAATCTTTTATACAATACAGTAAATTATTCACTTTTTTGCTTGGTTATTATGCAAAAATAATGGATTACCTCCATCTCTGAGGAACAAAATGCTCTTATTGCTAAAGTAAATAACATATTTAAAGTCATGTAAAAAGAATAATAGATTTTTAATCACTGTGCACTTTAAATAAATGTCTTAAATAAACAGTTTAGTAATAGGTAGTTAAACACCGTTTTGTGTAATGAAGTGCTGCATTTACCAGTTACAATAAGATGATAAATTAAATGGTAACTTTATTTATGTGAAGTGAAGTGGCTTATTGACCAGTGTGCTTGCACACAGAGTAATTTTAACCCATCCGCGCAGTCAAACAAACTGGGTATAGTATCTGACAAGGCTAGTTCCTTAACCACAAGCCCACGGCTGCGCATATTTACAGTTTATTGCCAATCGATGCCACATAATATTTCTGCAAAATGTCATTTTTACAATATACATGTTTTCCAGATGCCCCTCGAAAGCATGGATTCAATTCGTAATTTAGTGTTAAGCTTTTCATTTTACAACAGTCAGGTTGTCAACAGTCAGGACATATAGGTAGTGACCAAAAGACCAGTGGAATAAGTATGAGGAACTAAAGTAGTATTATTAATGCCTAACATTCACTTAAAACAGGGCTTCTCAAAACTCAGTATTTAGATTTAATTATTAGTGAAAGTGAACTATTTGACCACTGTGTTTGCACACACAGGAATGAGACCTCTGCATTTAACCCATCCGTGCAGTGAAACACACACACACACTAGTAAACACTAGGGGTCAGTGGGCACGCTTGCCCATAACAGCAAACTACGGTGCCCGGGGAGCAGTTGGGTGGTTAGGAGTCTTGCTCAAAGCCACTTCAGTTATGTTTTGTCCGTTGAGGGAATCGAACCCGGGACCTTCCGGTCACAAGACCAGTTCCTTACCCACAAATCAGCTTGCAAAAGGTTGTAACCCGCTGATAAAGACGAACACATTAAACTCCACTCACTCCGTTTTGTCCGTTTGTTTTGGGGTATTGTGCACTCTTTTCTTTATTCTTATAGTTTCATTTTAGATCATTGTTCATTTTATTTTGCTTAGAACATTTATGATATTTATATTTATGATATGATTAATAGTTTTGCTTGGCAGCAGCGTTCGGCGGACACACACAGGTATGCGTACACAGGTATACACACACACACAGGTACACACACAGGAGTACACACAGGTATACACACACACAGGCGTACACAAAGGTATACACACACACAGGTATACACACACACAGGCGTACACACACACAGGCGCACACACCGGAACACACACACACA
>JAOVVF010000017.1:10631391-10648003 GCA_028565595.1 Duopalatinus emarginatus | reverse complement strand
GCGTACACACAGGTATACACACAGGTACACACACAGGTATACACACACACAGGCGTACACACAGGTATACACACAGGCGTACACACAGGTATACACACACACAGGCGTACACACAGGTATACACACACACAGGCGTACACACAGGAGTACACACAGGTATACACACACACAGGCGTACACAAAGGTATACACACACACACAGGTATACACACACAGGCGTACACACAGGTATACACACACACAGGCGTACACACACAGGCGTACACACAGGTATACACACACACAGGTATACACACACACAGGCGTACACACAGGTACACACACACACAGGTATACACACACACAGGTATACACACACACAGGCGTACACACAGGTATACACACACACAGGTATACACACACACAGGCGTACACACACACAGGCGTACACACAGGTATACACACAGGTACACACACAGGTATACACACACACAGGCGTACACACAGGTATACACACAGGTACACACACAGGTATACACACAGGTATACACACACACAGGCGTACACACACACAGGCGTACACACAGGTATACACACAGGTATACACTAGTTAACACTCTACAGAAGCTGTGTATTCACACGGACAGTCATATAGACACATATATGTAAATGCTAGCTACAGCCGAAAAGATAAATATAACATAAAACAAATATAACAAATACAACATTAACGTTACCATTGTAAACACACACACACACACACACACACACACACCTGAATGAAAACAAATGGCCAGTGTAATGATCTGTTTATATTGATCATTAGAGATTAACCTACCTGTGTGTACTCCTCTTTATCACCCATTGACATTTCACTAAACTTCCACAAACTTCAACAAGTCGTTACTTTATATCAGAGTTTTAATTTTTCTCTGAAGCAAAATATATATAAAGCTACAAAATAAAACCGACCCACATGTGACTTAGCTAGCTTAAATTCCCGATGTTTCGGTTTGAGGTGACCGATAATGGGGGTCCTTGCGCTACATCTTAAAAATTGCGGGAAGAATTTTCTTCTTTGAAGCTGTTACTATGCTGTGAAACACGAGCAGCGCCCCCTGCTGAATCGGAGCGAACCTTGTGGATTCCTATTAATGGCTGTCTAATATAAAGGTTTACATCCCTTGCTCTATTTTTTTAAAGCAAATGTATCTGTTATAGAAGTGAAAGATTATAAAGTTCCAATGTATTACTAATTAAATGTATTCTGAAGCAAAATAAGATCAGCAAAAACGAAAAACCTTCACTACTCTCCCTTGGCCTTAATTTATCAACATTATATTGACCCACTAAACACACAATGATGTCACAACGCTGTCTACTTTCTTACAACACTGCTACAATGTTGTCAGAAGGTAGTGATATTAACGCTATCTGAACAAGGTTGTCACAACGTCATGACAGTTTTCATTATTAAGTAATGTTGCTGTATGGTACACAACTTCACGTTTTCGTTTCATGTGTGATAAGTTAAAATGATAATACATTGTTTAACTTAAAAAGGTAATAACTTAGTAAAAAATTTGCACTATTAAAAAATGATTAAAATGTGGTTCAACTATTAAAAGAGTTCGATAGAAGTATTAGTATTAGTCATATTCTTATTGGTAAAAAAAAAACAACGCAGTTTTATTGGCATTGTAGCAATACTCGCCGTGTTGGTCTTGATCCACCTGCGATAGATTGATTTCTTTTTGCATACATTAGTAGTGCTGATTAAATAGCGGTGTTTCTCTCAGTCAATATAAAGTTCATGCTGAGAAAACACCACCTTATCACACTTGTGCTTATTTCTTCCTATTATTAGGGGAATAACACACGCAGAACATAATTATTGTTTTTCCCAGGCATGTCTTCGGCTGCTTTTACATGCCCTATTAAGTTTCCACTCACAAATGCTATTACAGCAGTTTTTGTACATACAGCAGTTTTTATGTACATACAACTAGTTTTTTTTCCATTATGGTCCCTGCAGCACATCTGATCAAGCACTCTAGGTAAATATCAAATTTTTGATATATTACATTTCAACATAGTAACAATGTAGAGAGCACCAAGCCAGACAATGTCATGGGCACCAAAAAAAAATAATAGGTTGTCACAGCGTAACCATGTTTGCTGGGTATATATGTGTAAATGACCAACAGGTCATACATACACACATATATAAATAATGAAGTTTTAAGGTAAAATCAGTTTAGGACACACACACAGGCAATATAGCAAAGCCAATTCACCCGCCTGTATGTTTTGGGGAGGTGTGAGGAAACCAGGTAACCTGGAAGAAACCCACACAGGACACAGGAAGAACATACACAGAAACACGACACATGCAGTAACCTGAGCTCAAGGATCAAACTGGACACCTTCGGTGATGGTGAGCCTGCATTTCATTCCTTCTTGCACTCTACAGTACACCCAGTGAAGTATAATTTGCATACTTCCATTGAGGGAAGAAAAGGAAGGGTTTTTACTGTCGAAGCAGAAGATGGGCCACTGGTTATTGGACAAGCCCAGGTCTTTTCATAGCATGCCTTTTTACAAGGATTATCATCTCTCTATGGGCAATTATTTAGAGGCATGTCTCTTCAGGAAGCGGTACCCAGGTGTCTCCAGGCTTTTCCCAGTGGTTAGAATCTCTCACGCATCTCTCAGCACCTTTCTGGTTAGTCCAGTTCCTCATTACAAATGATTTTTCCCTGCCTCAGGCAGCTGGGAAGGATGATTTTTGAGGTTAGTTACATATGTACTTCTTTGAAAGTTCAGTTAAAGATTAATTACACATCATTACATGACTTGCATGAAGGGTCACAGCATGTTTGTGCATGCACACAAGAAGATGTCCAGGTGATTCATTCAGGACCTGGCATTTGTCCAGGGTATACAGAAACAGTGAGATGTGCAGTAAGCATTTTATCTATTGTAACACTGGTATATACCAAACTGCAAATGTAACACTGGTATATACCAAACTGCTAAGTTCCATAGGACTGAAATGTAATACATTACATGGACAAAATTATTGTGACACCTACACATTACACTTACACTTTTATGTCGTCCCAATTTAAATCGATAGGCATTTATATACAGTTGGTTTTTTGCAGCTTTAACAGCTTCTGCTTTTCAGGGAAGGTTTCTACAAGATTTTGGAGTGTGTCTGTGGGAATTGTTTTGTCTGTTCATCTAGAAAAGTATTTGTGAGTTCAGACACTGAAGTGATACGCTGTAATGGATTGGCACCCCGTCCAAGGGGTATTCCTGCCTTGCACCCAGTGATTCCGGGTAGGCTCTGGACAAACCGTGAACCTGACAGACTAAGCGGATAAGATAATGACTGAATGACATGTAGTGGTAGCACCCTATTACAGTACCACACCCAAAAATTAGTGAGCTCTTTATAATGATCTGTTCATTTATAAATGTGTGTAGAGAGAGACTGTATGGCTAGGTGCTCGATTTTGTAATGGGACTGAATGTAACATCTGAATTCAATTATTAGTAGGTGTGTCCCAATACTTCATATAGTGTATATGGAAATGGCCTATTGTATGGCATATCATATCATATCATATCATATATCATATCATATCACATCATATGGCCTATCATGCTTTTCCAGTACATATTTAAAATGGGCTAAAAATGCTCATTATATGAAAAGGTTTCATACTATTTTATTTTTAGCTCTCTACTGCACAATGTTTCCCTTAGGGAAAGGGTCAATTTAATTTAATTAAATGTTTCAAAATAAATCAAGAAATGGTTTAGAAAGTCAAGAATTGATTTTTACCATGTAGATTCAAAGTTTTATTTGTCACATAGTTAAATGCCTTTAAGTGTGCAGTTGAAGAGTAAAATTTGAATATTATATTCTATTATATCCTGTTTGTGTTTTTTTTTTTTTTTTGTCTGTGTGTGTGTGTGTGTGCTCAGTCCATCCAGATGATGGTGCTATGTGCAAATTTCATCTGAAAGTTATTCTAGGACTAAGCCCACAAGATCAGCAGCCTTCTGGTGAGTTCAATCCCTCAGTATATATTTATTTTATTTTATTTTATTCATTTGTCTGTTTGTCTTATTTGAGTTAGTTTTTCTTCTTTAACAGAATACTGATTTTAATTGTATGCCCGCATTCTTTCTTTTAAAGTGTGTTTCTCATGTACAAAATCAACCTGTAACCTTCTGCATGTTTTGTATCTCCACAGCCTGTGAGTGACTCTGTGCCTTAGAAAGATATGTTTCATCACTTCTTAGTTCATGCAGCTTTTCAGAGCAGCAGATGGCTTCCACGAGATCAACGGCTAAAATTGTAGGTTGCTGATATGTAACTGATTCAGGAAGATTTTGCAATACCCATTCAGAACAGATAAGAATTGACACATCATGCTGAGTGTATTTTGTGTGTGTTGTATGGTTTTAGTCATGTCCTGACAAGATTTTGTTCTTTTCATTTTTTTACAGCCAAATAGTTATTTTTATTTTTGTGGTACTTTTTCTGGCACCCCAGTTTTACATATTGACAAGGCAAGTCGTAACAGAATATATCTTTAATGCTTCATTTAAATTATAATAATTAATTTGGTTTATTTTTGAACATTCACAACTAAAAGACCTACATATAAACATTTATATCTTTCCAGGCCCAAGTCTTCCCGCTTCTGTGAAAAGCCTCTGTTAAACAACCTCATAGCTATCATTGTGTTTTCAGTTATGGCTACAGGTGGTCATTTACCATTACACTACTACTTAATCCCCATATTCATCATGTGATTGTTTTACAAAGTAATACCTGTATCACCATCTCTGTGTCTGTTGAAGGCTTAGCAGTGACGCTTACTCTCACTGACCCTGTACCCAAGAGTATCAGGGCAGCTTATCACACATTTGGAGTGCTCTCATTCAGCCAGGGACTTTGTACCATTATTCTGACCTTTAATGCTCCCCAGTGTGTGAGTGTATTTACTTCTAATAAATCCCAGTTTTAGTCATTAACAGATCCTTTGTAGTTTTAATGATATGGGTATTTTTTTCCCAGGAGAATACTACGCCTGAGCTCTATCTGTTTTCACTGGTACTTTCATGGGCTTGTATCATATCAACAGGTAACTGCAGTCAGTTCTTATTTAAATGACTACATAAAGTAAGTTAATAAAGAAGATTGAATATATAGAACACAGTTAATATCCTTTATAAAAATGCTATTGTATATTATACAATTAACCATTTTTCCTACATAAACTCATGATTAATGTTAAACCAACCAAAACATTTCACATCTCTACACAGCTTTCTTTGTGATAAGAGGCTGCCTTTGGATGTTCCACAAAGCCTATCCAAACTGATTCAAAGAAATATGCCTCTAGGCTGGTGTGTGAGCCCGTGTCCAGCTTACTGCCTCATACAGCTGCATGTATTATTCACAGCCTCCTGCTGAGCTTGAGATGGGTCTTCAAGCTCCTGTTACAAGGCATATTGCTTTACAGCGTTCACTATATGAACAATCTAAAATGTGAAAATGACTTTTAAAGCAGCACAAACAAAGTCCTTCTGTAGATTAGTAGACTGTACACTACATGTAAAATATTTAATCAAGGTAATATATATTTTGTACAACTATTATTATGATAAACATGCACAATAAATTTTTATTATAATTAATACTAAAATATTTGCCGAAGTCAAAAATGTAATCAAATGTAATCATTTCTACTGAATACATTCTGCTGATAATCATCTTCTACATTCAGATAAATCAATATGAAAGGTGATATATGATAGTCTTTGTTGATGACCTGTACTTTCTGTTCAGCACTGATATTCAACAAAGAATGATCAAAGAATGTGTTCACTCACACATACCAATATAATAAAACTTTATTTCACACTCGCAAATCGTTTATATAGCTAAAGAATGCCACCCTACAATGCATTTTTATCAGTCCAATTATACATTCATATATACATGATTTCACACAAGATTTTACAGTACTTTGTATAATCCCATTCCATTTCTTAGTCAGACAAAACATTCAAACCAGACCACATAGTTTCAACTGCAATAACAATGAAAAACAATCTAAAAATCTCATACAATTCATATTCATATTATTTCCCTGACATAAAAGAATTCTAGTACAAAGTCATTCCCCCTTCCCCATGTTGGCCACAAAAATCCAGACAATTTGCAATTTCATATTTTTTTTAATGAAATGTAGAGTTAACCTTTAAATGAATATCACTTCCAGCACTAAAAACTCTTACAAAAGATAAGGCACTTTTTTCTGAGGTATTTTTTTTTTTTTGCACACTGTGACAAATAATTCATTTTGCGTATTAATGGAATGTCTCACTTGAAAAGCCAACATGGAACTGGCAAAGTGAAAAGCCACTTTCTGCTGGTACTACAGATAAAAGCCTACACATTAATATGATTAACATCCGTCAAAATTCACTATCGAGTGCTTTTCAAGCCAACAGAATTTAGGAAAACGTCTCAACACACATACAAACCAAAAAAAATTCATGACTCCTGACATCATGAGACCATTTACCCATGTGTATGCCTTACAAAAAATTGCCTGATGTTAAAAACAGAATGTCTAAATACCAATTTTATAAGGCAATTACAAGGTAGTATTTATTACATACAGATCACAACAGGTAAGTGGTTTTCATAGAAATGAAATTTCTCTTCATTTTGAAAATTAGCACAGTAAACTTTTGACTATCAAACGTATTTTTGTTTTAATATTAATAACAAATATTAATATTAATATTCACAGTGTAGTTTTCCCTTGGAACCTAACTGAAAGGCATAAGTAATACAAATTGTAATGCCATCTATTGTCCAAAGGCTGAAAATTGGACAAGTGTACAATAATAAAAGATTACCTCTTGGATTTCTCTTTGCAAAGGCAAAGAGTAGTTCATTTGGAACTACTCCAAATAATGCACACAAACTGGCATCTGTTTTTCCCCAATTAAGTCCATTACAGAATTTTTAAAAGTGACAACTATTATTATCCACTTATTGCAAGGCAGTTCCTTTCCATGTTGATATTTCTACACTAAGTTTCTGAATGCCATATTATGAGAACAATTATAATATGAAATGCGTTTTAAAATTAACTGAGTATTGTTCCAATCTTCAAACACCCAGTGGTCCCTGATATCATGGGAAAAGTGAGTATTTTAATTTACACTATGTAGTTGTACTACACTGGTGTTCCTGAGGCTCTTATCCTAAAAGTGCATCATAGTCTATATACCATATTAGTTGGCCATCGTTTAGCTGTACACTTGTGATCGGATACTTGGGGGTTTTACCCTTAATTCTACTCAGCTGAACAACAAGGTCATGTTTTCTTTTTCCCATTATCAGTACCCCTACCCTGTGAGCTTTGTTGATAGCAGTGAATGTAAGACTCATTCGCTGGTGAGGTTTAACTGGACTTTCAGTCAGAGCCACCAGTCTTTTCCCACTATTAGGCAGATTGGTGTCTTGGAACATAGAAGCAGTGTGACCATCCTCACCTACACCAAGCAGTATAAAATGAAAACGAGAGCCATTGACTAGCTGGCTTATTTGATTTTCATATAGGAGTGCACCCTTATCTTCCTCAACACATAAGCGCTGGTTGAGCTGCACCGGCATGGGGTGAATGTTGAAGTAAGGAATGTGAACATTCTGCAGCAGCTGGTCATGAATGGAACGAAAGTTGGAATCTGCATTAGTGGGTGGCACACACCGCTCGTCCGCTAACCATACGTGAGTGCTGTGCCATGGGAATGTGTAGTGGTGCTGTGTAAGCTGAAGAAACAGGGCGATGGGACTGGAACCACCTGACAAGGCCAAATGGAATTGACCTTCAGCTTGAACTACCTCTTCAGCCACATTGTGCAGGTCAGAGGCTAAGCGCTCCACTAGTTCTTTGGACCAGGCAGACACCATGTCAGCACTGCGGAACTTCCCTTGCATAACCTGGAAGTTCTCTTCGGGACCTTGCTGAATGATGTTCACCTCCTCATCACTTACGAAACTAACCAGCCGACCCTGCAGCTGAAAGTTCAAGAGGTCACCATTAGCCACACCACCTGGGTACACGCGAGGAAAGACACTGACCAGGCTGTCTAAGAGTGGTGTCCAAAAAACCCACGAAGCCATGAGGTTCTCAGTACTGACAAAGCTATGTTTATGGCCATAAAACACATTAGATATGAGCTCATAATAAGCCTCTGTGGGCACCTTCGGGGATTGGATGTGGTAGTCAGAGAGTGGTAACCCAAGAACAGAAATGTCTTGTTGCTCAGTAATTTCTTTCCAATCACTGTTTACCAGATCTGGCTTAAACATATTTTTACTAACAAGAATTGCTGAGTACTGTAGATTCCCATGCCCAAAATAGAATACAATCTGTTTGGGCTTGCAGTGGACACTGGTGTATTCCTGAATGCAAAATTTGTCATTTTTGAAGATAACTCGAGCATATCCAACACGTTCATCAAGCATCTTACCTGATGACATAAATATGGGAATACCATCATACTGAGGACCATCTCCAACGATGACCACACCTGCAAATATAGTTAAATTATCACCCAGTTAAAATAATATCATTTTACCACCAAAAAAGGATCTGAAAAGATCCACTTAAAGTTATATGCTCACCGGCAAATGTTGGGGTACGGCTGAAATAATCCTTTGTTTTGTTAAGTTCCATCTGGACTTCTGCAGTATAACCCTGATACTGACCTATAACCACACTGCTTCTGTCAATGTGTTCAAGACTACTGAAGACTTTGAGTTTGTTCTGTAGGAGCTCTTCACTGTTGGAGAGGTTAGCAGGTATGTTCATCATCAAAAGGGTCATAATTTCTGTAAGGTGGTTCTGGAGCACATCTCTGATAACCCCGTATTGGTCATAAAACTGAATCCGGCCTGTAAATGCCGAAAAAAAAGCACATTAGACAGATGGCTAATGCATGTTTATCTAGGTTTTGAAATAATATAGCAGTATAACAGTCACAATGTAAACTTAGTAGTCTAGCAGTTTTACTCCAGCTGCAGTCATTTGTCTAGAGTAGTAAAGAGTCTGTGTGCATGGCTTAGTCACTACCTTTGCAATCCAACGTTTCCTTCAACACAATCTCTATTCTGTCAATGTGGTGCTTGTTCCAAATCGGCTTTAGAATTTTATGATTTTTTTTCCTAAAGGGCAATATCTGGGAGACAACCTACAGAGAGAAAACACATTAATAACATATAAACCTCATTTGATTCACTGATCTCAGGAAGTCTAAGAAACTCAATATAGCTGTGCTTTTACCTGCTTCCCTAAGTAGTGATCAATCCTGTACATCTCCTCCTCTTTCAGAAAACTGTACAGCTGTGTGGCAAGATATTGGGCGCTGCTTAAACTGTGTCCGAATGGCTTCTCCAGAACTACCCTGAGCCATGCTCCATCTGGGGGCCGGCAGGTACTATTAATGTTTTCTGCAATTTCAGCATAAGCAAATGCTGGAACAGACATGTAAAAGAGCCTTCCTGCTTCCTTCATGCCCTCCTGCTTCAGCTGCAGCTGGATCTGTTCACTGAGCTTCTCATAATCCTCCACACTTTTAAGCTGCAGGTACTGGGACAGTCGCAAGAACTGCTCTTTAACCAGAGCACAACGTTCAGTCGTAAGTTCTGATGGACAGTTCAGCTCCTTTAATATCTCAAACATCAGCGGAGTGCCCTTCTCAGCTGGTGACAAGCCGCCTCCATAGAAAGAAAAGGTGTGGCCTTTGTCTACTTGGGTGGCATATAGATGAAAAAATCCTTGCCAAAGATATTTTCTGGCCAGGTCACCGGTGCCACCTACAATAACCACAGACACATGCCCAGGGTGCTGAGGATCCTGGCTGTCTTTGGCATGGCTTCTTAGCCAACATGTGCTGGCCAGCAGCAGCAGACACCACCTTATCCTCCACATGGTTTCACCACACCCTTTGATTAATAACAAAACAAAATTAATACATAAATAAACATGTTAACAAAAATGTAATGCTGGAACAGGTTTGGGTCTCTTAGTTCCAGTATATGGACATCTCAATGCTTCAGCATAGAAAGATTGCTTCCAACTTTGTTGCAACAGTTTGAGGAAGAACCACATGTGGGGGTAAAAATCATGTGTCCACATATGGTTGGCTATTTAGTTTACACCACAATATTTAGATTTACTTAAGCATCTGCATTTGTGATTTATTAGATTTGAAAACAACCCTAATGTTGAGTCTTCATATTTTTCCTTTTTCTTATAACCATTGGCGATGCGGTTTTGGTCACAATAGTCCTTGTGGTTGTCGTAATTAATTTTATTTTCATTGTTTTATTTTATTATTAATTTATTTCTATTTGTATTGGGGTAATGATAGTAATTTCACATCCTTATATATACCAAAGCATAAAATCAGTTAAAGCATGTGCCAAACCTGCCAGCAAAAATCTCTTAATGAAACCCCTGAGATAGCAATAATGTAGTGGTCAGAATGTCTCTGTGGAGACGTTAAAGCCCTTTTATAAGAAAACTATTAAGCATTAAGCACAAAGGTAACATAGCAGTTGCACAACAGCATTATACAAATGCTACTACAATTTTAATAATTTATTCCCAACTAACACAACACAGAAAAACATCAGTATATAGCCATGTGTTAATGACTGGTAGCCAAATACTGCCTACTATTTAAACTGTCTGTTTAATAAGGACCAAATGAAATTGAAAAACTGATCAAGTTGGACTCAGTTATTGTCATATTCACATGCACTGTACCAGCAATCACCAGTACTGACTTTCCTTTTTATGTCCCTTTACCACTTTTACTGCCAGAGTACAATAAAATATATATTTACCTTAGTTGTAGCAGATGATAAGGTGCCTTAATAAGATAAGGTCAGTACTTAGGTACTCATTGCTGATTATTTGGTCTGAGTTTTAATACCAGTATCAGCTAGTCCAGAGGAGAAGACACTCAGGTTAATGATGAACATCCCACTATGGAGGAGTTCACACAACCAAGGTTAAGCCAACAAAGTTTTAGATTGTTTAGTACCTTAGCCAACAAATGCTGTCACTTACAGTAAAAGATGTGAAGGGACTGGGGGGAAGTTCTAAATATGCGTAATAAATGAAAATCATATATTTATCATTATGTTTCTTTAAAGGTTTCTCTAACCTTCAATTTAACAGTAATCCCTTTCTAAAATGATTCAATTCACTAACATTGTTATTTAAAAAAATGACAAAGAAATAAAGCTAAAGGGTTTACCTGTGGATACAAAGCATGATAATTTTATATATATATTTTATAATTATAATACAAGAAATTGAAGTCATTCTCTTTATTGAGAAAAAGTAAATTTTGTCAATATGCCAAAGCCAGATTTGATCATAAGTCAGTTATACTCATTTTGCTAAAAAAAAAAAAAGACACAATCAGATTGGGAATGAGGTAATGACCCCTAACTGGAAATTATTCATGGCTAAGAAGGTGTGCCAATCCCTGCTCTAACAAATCAGATGACCATGTAAAGACGATTCTAGTACTTTTTAAAAACATAATAATAATAGTAAAGCTAATATATTTTTGCACAAAATAAAACTATTTCACACTGAAATAGTATATTCATGACATAATGCAAATACAGGGCCTAAGCTTTGGGTATCGTTCACATTAAATATCAGCGAGAAGAAAATTTCTCATTTCTAAATGACTTTAGACAGCAAGTTAACAGTCACTTGATATGTTGGAACCTGAATAAATGGGCAAGTGTAAGAATCTGTACTTTGACAAGGGCCAAATTGTGATGACTAGACAATGGATTCAGAACATCTTTAAAACAGCAGGTCTTGTATGCAGTGGTTTGTGCCTACCAAAAGTTCACCAATCTGCAATAAGCGTGAAGGCTAGTCTTTTTGGTCCAATCCCACAGAACAGCTACTATAGCACAAATTGCTCAAAAAGTCAATGCTAGCCATGACAAAAAGTTGTCCAAAATCCCAGTCCCCATTCTGACCCCTGTACACTGCCAATCACAGCTTCAGCACCAGAGCTGGACTATGAAGCAATGGAACAAAGTGTCCTGGTATGAAGAATCGTTCTCTTTAACATTATGTGGATAGCTGGGTGTCTGTGTATTGCCATCGGTAAAAGAGACGCAGAATGCAATATAAAGAGAAGGCAAACGGACAGAGGCATTGTAACGCTCTTGGAAATCTTCTGCTTGGGAAAACTTGGGTCATGGGAGTAATGAGGATGACTTTGAAAGGGATTACTGTTAAATTGAACAAACATTGTTGCATACCAAGTACACACATTCAAGGCAATGGTGTTCCCTACAGGCAGTGGCTTTTCACACTGCAAAAAAATATTCAGAAATTGTTTGAGAAACAGGAGTTCAAGGCATTCTCGGATCTAAATCGGATCACAATTTGTGGGATGTGCTGGACATGCAGTATTAACCAGCAGGTAAAGTGTGATGATTCCCACCTGTATCTAATTTTCAGGCATTTGTTAGGTTTGTCCCAGTGCTTTCAGTTCACACTGTTACCAGAGAGAGAGAGGAGCAGAGTGCATAAAATAAAATGAGCGTGTTAAAAATAAAGCATCTTTTTTCTAAGTGCCACAAGCTCCAGAGACTTCCCCTTCGCACACACCAGTGGTGTCAAAACCACTTAGCTTTCGATTTGGAAGACTCAGCTTGCCACCATTACAACCTCTTTACAGCTCATCCAAACCCTTGCCAATATCTATTATGTGCAGCACCAAGTGTTGCTTGACATGTGCCATGAGTGCCAATAACGTCTTCTTGGTGCTATTGACCCACATCCTTGGACAAGGTGGTGAAGTTGGTGGAAGATTACCTGACAGTTATTACAGGCCCTGGTCTGTCTCTCTTGCTCTCTCCCACTCAGAACCCACCTCCAAAGCGCACACACACACACACACACACACACACACACACACACACACACACACACACACACACATACCTGCTAACCTCTCAGTCTACAGGCGGAATCTAGAAATATCAGTCTACCAAAGCAGGCAGATAGGTAGGTAGGTAGATATTGTTAATATAAACACTTTTTTTAATTCAGTGTAAAAGTGCTGTTTTCTTGTACAAACTAAAACTAATATCAAATCCAAAATATGAGTACCTGCAGATCTGACATGGATTTTACAACATTCTCCTTATTTGGAATAGGACAAGATAGTGGTGTTTATCTCTTTGGGGAGTAGGCTGTGTCATGGTGCTATGATGTGTCAGGCATTACATCTTACACAATCCAAAAATGTTGCGAATCAGATCTTTTTCATTTCATTTGAAATACACTTTCTCTACTTTGACTATATATTTTCAACTATGAGTGAGAAAGTTTGTTAGTTAGATATTTGTAATTGTTATTACTTATAATATATTATAATTATTTTATTCAGTTATTGAGATAATTAAACATAAAAACTTTTTTAAAACTGATTATATATGCAAATATAGATATAAATTAAAAGCACACTACTTTTGTTTCCTTTTTGGACAACTACAGAAAGGTGAACAAGACTCAGGCTTGTACAAGTGCAAGGTTTTTAATTTCATGTGAAAATGTTTATGCTACAAAATGGAAAATTACAACGTATATCAAATATACAAACAAAAATTATACCTGCATAAAAGTCCCATTCCCATCTCTAGTTGAGAGGTAACGTTGTTGAGGTTAAGAACTGTTGTGCTGATTTTAAATTATTATTATATTTTATTTTAAATAAAAACAATAAACGCATATGTATGGGAAAAAAATTGCTCAGGAATAGTTTGTGCATGAACATGACAAACAATTCAATGTGTTGATTGCTCTCCAAATTGCCCACATATCAATCTGATCATGGATCTGTGGGAGGATCTGCTGCATCTTGGTCATGATGCCAGATACCACAGCACACCTTAAAGGTCTTGTGGAGTCCAGGCCTCAACAGATCACAGAACTTTTAATGGCACAGAGGGGAACCTACACAATATTACGTGGCTGGTTTCATGCAATAGTAAATGTACTTGGTGTGTATTTCAATTGTGATGTGCATGTAGTGTACTAGATATTACATACATTTGATATCACACATGCTTCACGATTTCTTTGGCTAGTTTTGTGTTCTCAGCTTCCTATAATTACTATACAGTCTAACAATGCTTAAGGGTTCTAGAGTCAACCTTTTTTCGAAATAGTGTATGATTACTCGGGTAAAATCATGCAATCCAACAAAATGAATCATAAGTCACATAAGTTTGGGGGCAGCTGTCACCTTGTGGTTAAGGCACCTGAATTGGGTCCAGAAGGTCCCAGGTTTGAGCTCCACACCCAAAAAAACCCCACATAACTGAAGTGCCCTTGTGCAAGGCACCTACACCACAACTGAGGGAAAATGGAGCTGCCCACCACTCTGGGCATGTTCACTAGTGTGTAGGGGTGTGTTTCACTGCATGGATGGGTTAAATGCGGAGGTCATAAGAGTAACCCACTTCACTTTAGTCAAGGTCCCATGTTATATACTCACAGCGAACAAGACACGACTGAAGTGCCCATGACCAAGACATCTGGTCCCCTAACTGCTCCCTGGGCATCCCCCTGCCAACCCTCCACTCTGGGGAAATGTGTTTAATGCCCCATGGTGTTCCCTAGTGTGTGCACGGATGGGTTAAATACAGTGGTTACATTGCTCTGTGTGCAAGCACAGTAGGCAAACAGTTCACTTTCACTTCACTTTCACTTGACTAAGTCACATCCAGACAAAACAGCCTGACAATCTAATGGTAAGAGGATATTTTTTATGCATTCCAATACTCAGTAATACACCAATGTATACACACTTAAGTGTGTAGTATTATGTCAGCACGCTATTTAAACCTATTTAGGACATGTAGGATTAATGAAATCAGCCCTATAATCACTGTTCTAGTTTCCGGATCCTGATCAGGATATGACGGTTAGTGATGGTGAATTAATGACTGCTGATAGAACATAGTGAAGATGAGGTTCTGTCTTTAAGTCTTTGAAGGTATTGAATAGGAATAAACATTAGGAGATCAGATCAGGACACTTACCTGTGTTCCGGTCTGCTGTGTTCCGGTCTGCTGTGTTCCGGTCTGTAGTGTTCCGGTGTGCAGTGTTCCGGTGTGCAGTGTTCCGGTGTGCAGTGATCAGTGTTCACCGCTCCTGTGTTCCACTGTGTTATGTTCAGCGTGTAACATGACAGCGGCTTCCGTGTGCGTGGTCACGTGACCTCGGCCAACTTGTACATTTGTGGACTGGAGTTATACACCACAACGCCAAATATTTCATTAGAACAGAGAGACTTTACTGACACGCAGGACATTATAAATACATCATGTTCTGAGTTTCCTGCCTACAAATAATGTCCTAAACAGTCCTTATGCTCAATTTAATCCTAAATTAAGACCTGTCTACATTGATTTTTTTTTTAATAGTCTGAAAATATTTACAGTTTAACTCGGTTTACAGAAAATACACACAAATACGCGATAAAGGATAAATATTAGCTCTTATTGTGGAGTATTTGGGTGACTGTACATTGGGTACGTGGGTTTGCTTATTCTGTGTATTCTGTGTAGTGCGCTCCCCCTGCTGGAGCGCCCGGGAATTGCATGGGTACAGGTGAGGGATGAAATAAAGATCAAAATGAAATAACTAATTAAAAAAAGAAACTGTATTAAATCAGATCCAGCTTTTATTTTAGTACTAAAGTGTGACAGAGCGAGTTACTACTCAAAATCGCTCCAGCAGCCCTTTCTTAAAATAAAAACTGCAAATGAGCCAATGGACGTGTGAGACTGCATGACTGACAGTCGCCCTATCCAGTCAGAGAGGGGGTGTGTGTGTGTGTGTGTGTGTGTGTGTGTGTGTGTGTGTGTGTGTGTGTGTGTGTGTGTGAATAGTTTATAAGACAGACGTTAAAGTTGTAGTTCATTCACTGCTGACTAGATCTCAGAAATTGAATTGTGATTTACATGAAAGAAAATCAGCATGAAATGAAAACGGTTCAAGAATCAACAGCTCATTACAGTTTTTTTAAGCGAAGTTTGTACAGCAACTAATACACCACATATTTACAGACTGGGTCCTGGACTACTCCCTGTCTTGCATATTATAGTGTTTTACTACCTGGTCTCAACACAGCTGACTCAGCTAATCAGCTAAACAACAGATATTGTTGAGCTGAAGTAAGTTACAGCACTAAAATCTGCAAGATAGGAGACTTCAAGACACAGGGAATCACATTGTTTAAGAAAAATAGAAAACTTTTAGGCATAATGTTTTACCTAAATTATATTACTTTTTTCTAAAAAACAAAAAGAAAACCACTGATGCCATACCTCAAATAAAATTCACATTTGGCATAATTTCATGTAATCTTTAATGTTTTTCCCATATATTCCAAAGAGATATGTAAATGTTGTGATAATGTCTGGGGTTGCTTAAAAGAGTGTAAAGCAAACAAATCCACAATATATATA
>JAOVVF010000017.1:10603929-10618311 GCA_028565595.1 Duopalatinus emarginatus | reverse complement strand
CACATTTACTAAAGTAAAATTCAGTGTCAAGTCACATTGTATTTTAAAACCATTTCTATCCAAATTTGTTTTTTTTTAATATTCTGTATAATATCCGCCTTTTACTTTCGCCGTAACTAAACAGTCTGTGTACATAAAGCACTTTACTCATGTCTCCGAAACGAGCAAAGTCAAACATCGAAGACTGTCCCGGACGTTTGAGTCAGTGGGGTAGGTTTCGAACAAACCGACTCTTTTAACCGAGTGTTTAAAGTGAACGTTGACTCGCTAATATAAGCTCAGTAACAAGGCATGTCAGTTAAATGAAACCATAGTTTAAAAAAAAAGAATAAGTAGTGGTCAAAAGTTTAGTAACTGTCTGGTTTACAGTTGGGAGCTGAAAGAGTCGACTCTTCCTGGTGAGCCGAGCCAAATGATACGCCTGACTGAACAGATCCGGAATTCTCATCCTCTAGTTCTAGTTGTTCGCCCACGCGCTCCGCTCTGACCCCGCCCACTCCTGAGCGACTGAAGCGACATTCCAATGGGCGGAGTTAATGTCACTCAATTCCCCATGAATGAGACTCGCGGCCGCAGTGTGGAAAAGTTGTGCGCGCGTGTCGGACACACCGCCCGTGACTACAGTTATAGCTAATGTTCAATGTTAAACCAACGGAAAACGGACTAAAAATGGATTATCACTTCCGCTCTGTCTACTTTTATTTATTTATTAACAGCATAGTTATTTTAATTCAAGCCAAAGAACGTAAGTTATATTTTTAAAACTTTTTTTAATGTGAAACCTTTAAAATAATTTATGTGTAGTATTAATTGTATAATACTGTGTAAAATAATATAGTATACACAATCATTTTTATTTACATTTACACAGCAGTAGTTATAAGTTTTAATAAGTGATGTGAAATGTGGTGTTTGAACTGAGTGGTTAAAAAAAATTAAATGACCATCTTCACGTGTTGAATGCTGAGTGTTTTATAGATTAGATATGTGTACTATATATGTACTGTTTAATCACATGGTAATCACGTGTTATTAACATGGACTATAGTATACTTTGTCATTATAATATGTTTTAAAATACAGCCACTGTCATGCAACAAGTGATACAGATAAAAGTCAATACCCATGTAGTTTAGATCATTTCTTATATCTAATTATTTATTAATGATTTTAATGTATTTAATTAATTTCTTTTCTATTATTATTTTAGATATTCTTCTTGATATGAAGGCGTCAGGAGGAGAGCTGGGCTGGTTGACGTCACCGAATGAAGAAGGGGTGAGTGGGCCTTATTGAAGAAGCTTATCAAAATCTTCACACGCTGTCCTATCTATGAGTCAGACACACAACTTGCCTTTTGAATGTGGTTCTTTTTCTTTTTTTAATATAACACATAATAATGTATCAGACATTTCTTTTTCTGGTGGTAAATTTTACATATAACTTTATAGTTCTTTATTGTGTTAAAATGGTATTACTTACATTACATATTTCATGATGTAAACAGTTTTATGACTTCCCGTGAATCCCATGAAGAGTATACTGTTACGGTAGAAAGACACTAAAGCCCTGGGTTAAAGGGAGTGTGTACTCCTCTATCTTTAGTCATGCAGTTTCCTTTCTAAGGAACTGAAGGAAATTGAGACATGGTCAGGGGCAGCAGTGAGCTGTTTTCTTCCGTTAGTGAGCCATCGGGATTAGAAGAATCGTCTGTAGATTCCTTCTGTGGCTTCACAGCCTCATGAGACTTACATGCCAAGTTTGTTCTCTTAAACCTGTAGAGCCAAGAAGATGGCTGTATTGGTTTAAGGGCAAGTTCAAGGCATTCACACTCTGAAGGTATAGTTGGTGGTGGTGGTGAGGGGGGTTAATTAGTCCTTTGGAGACTAGTCCTGTCATTTTCGTGTTCTGATGTTGGAGGTCTTCCTTGGGATCTCTGAGCTCTTGAGCCACTGTGTCCACACAAGGCCTTTGAGGTTTGCATGCCTCGCCTGATCTGCTGTTCAAGTGCTTTTGGGGGAGCTGAGGGAGTGTAATGTTTGTAACTAGGTATAACAACAGGAGATCTTTTAACTGATATGTTATTTCATTTAAGGATGATCAGTCTTTCTTCTCTTTGAACACCTTCAGTTGATCTAAGGACAGATATGCCCAGACATACAATTCCCACACCCACATGTCTGTTACAAATTGCAATATGCAACATTATGTGAAATCACATAATATACAAGTCGTTAATCTACAGAACATTTACAAATTTACAAATTCTGAAATATAAATAATTACTAACAAATACAGTTATTACAAATATGTAATTGTAATTTACTCTGTTCTCTCAATACTTACACGGTATAATGTAAATACTATAATGCAATATTATAATGCACTATAATATTGGTATATTATGCCTTAACTACAGTTTATTAACTTTCTGCCTTGTGCTTTCTCTCTGTCACTCAGTGGGAAATTGTCCAGACTGTGGTAAATGGCTCCCTCCTTTACACCTACAGCGTGTGTAATGTGGCCACTGATACTGAACAAGACAATTGGCTTCGTACTACTTTCATCCAGCGTCCTGCCGAAGCCTCACGTGTCTCTGTTGAGCTGCGATTTGTTGTCCGTGACTGCAGCACTTTTGATGGTACGTCCCCTTCTTGCCGTGAGACCTTCGGCCTTTACATATTCGAAACTGACACGGACGTGGGCACCAATTTTCGCAAAGGTCACTTCCGTAAGATTGCCACTGTGGCCCCGGATGAAGTGACAGCAAACAAGGGTGGTGGACGAGCATCAATAAGGGTGAATGTGGAGACAAAGAGCATTGGATCGCTGTCTAGAAGAGGCTTCTACCTGGCTTTTCAAGATGCTGGTGCCTGTGTGGCTCTGTTGGGTGTGAAGGTGTTCTACACCATCTGTCCGGCCATCCAGCGCAACTTGGCTGCTTTTCCTGAACATGTGACTGCAACAGCTCTAACCGAGGTGGAGGGATCGTGTGTGAAGAATGCAGTCACCATCGGTCAGGCACCTCCTCGCATGTACTGCACTGCTGAAGGAGAGTGGGTCGTTCCTATCGGGCAGTGCTACTGCAAAGCCGGCTACCAGGCTGTGGGACAGACGTGCCAAGGTAAGCGGTTATAGAAGAGTTTGTGGGGTAATGTCTGGATACTATTTGAAAGTAAACGAAATACCACACTTTTTTAATTTCTGCTTGTGAAAGCACTGCAGCTAGTATATGGCTGACTCTTTTATCTTGAGCCACTAAAACAGCTTAAATCAAGGTTGAGTTCTAATTAAAAAAAACCTTGTAAAGCAGTCAGTGGTTTGAAGGTTGAGGAACAACTGCAAAGCTTTGTGGGTGGGCTGCTAGTGTGTGTTTCTGAACAAGTGTGTGTGTGCTAAGATGCCTTAGTGTGTCAAGCTGTTACCAAAGAGCTGTCTGACAAGTTGCCTGTGAGCACACTGGAGACAGAGGACATGACTTCAGCGTAAAGGAATGTCAGTCTTGTCCACACCCTCTCACCTGCTTGCATTTTATTTCGGATCTGCGTGAGAGTTTATTGCTTTAGGAAGGAAGCTTAAAGATACCAGGTTACCAGTGAGGAAGTGTGTGTCTGTGTGAATGTATCTATGTAGAAATTGGAGAACTGGTTTGTAGGGTGTTAACATATAAGCAAATGAATAGAAATGAATGAAAAGACAAATATTTTTTTTCCTGAAATAAAATAAAAAGGGGGAAAAGGTGGTAAATCCCTTCATTCTTCCTAATTTGAGATCTTGTTGTAATAAAACAAATAAGCTGGGTTAGTCTATTTAAGGCTTACATGATAGAAGGATTTAGGAATTTGGGGGGATTTTTTTCCAGGCGTTTCTCTGGTGTGAATTCTCATGTCATCTGGCAGCTGATATGACTCAGTGGACAGGCCTAGCATTACCTGAATAATACCTTGTTTCTGTGTGAGTGTTTCTATGACTACAGTTTACCACAGATTACAGGGAAGGCTTGGCACACCCTCGCTACACTGACTCAGTTATCATGTAATTAAGGGCTTCAGCGTTTTTGGAGGGCTTTTGTAGTAGTGGGAAATATAGGTTTAGTCAGTGGTGTTGAAACGTAGCTTTTCTTATGCTGACTAACTGTAACTCTAATCCTATTAAAGATAAAGGACTGATTGTTAAGTTTTGACTTTTGCTTGCTTATCAAAAGCGAAACATCTTACATGTTTTTCCGTGTCCAAAATTGTTAGCTCATTTCCCTCACTTGCCAACACTAAAACCTTTATACAGATCCTTTGACCCCTTGGCTTACACAAAAAGCAGCATGATTCCCATAACGGCCAACTGTGTATTGAAATAATTAGGAAGGGCAAAACTCAGGAAGGAATGTTCTGGAGACCTTGACTTCTGGTGCTTTAACAGGATTCGTCAGGCTGCACCTGAAACGGACATTGGCTTCATGATGGATTGGGAGGTTTTACTGGTATGCATTTCTGTGGAAAAGGGTAGATTCCGAACCTTTCTGAAATTCCTTTGTTTCCAGGAGACGCTCCAAATATTTTTTGCCCATCTTCAGTGAATGGCTAGATGAGGAGGCCTGGGGGAGGAATGTGATTGAGAGGGGTGTCTTGTTATCATTGTATGATGGTACAAGGCAGGAAAGAAAGTACATGTCCAGACTTCACACGTTTCCTTTTTTAAAACATGACTGTGCTACTCATTGTTAAACCTACTCATCACCTATTGTTGCGTTAATTTTTCATGTTAGTCACTTAACACTTTATGGTTTGCAGCATTTGGCGTTTTAAAGAGCTGTATGCATTCAAGTTAATTGGGTCAACTGAACTACCCTTGAGCAGAAGGCCTTCAGGCTTTCAGTGAAAGAGAAGGTGCTTACGCCTAAACAACTATAGAGACAATAATGTTGCTGGTGACATTGTTCTCATTGGAGTTTTACGAGCAGTTCTTTGTATGCGACTTCTGTTCTTCCAGGCTTATCGCCACCTGCCAGTCTTCATCAGGCCCTCTTGTGATTGGATGCCAGGCTGGAGTAGGGGGTGGTGACTGATTAGTAGGTTAACAGCGATACTGAGTAGGGGAATTCTGGGGGTCACGTGGATGCTTTGTTTCAGTTTCCCTGAGAGCAGAGAGTAGTTTGGCCATCTGATTTTGTAGGGAAGATAGCACTGTATTGATTTATGGTGGAACATCCGGCTTCATAATAATGACTGGTTTATAACTCTGATAAGTCTCCATAAACAATGACATCAAAAGATTAGAGTAATGATTAGCAATAGGTGTGTCTCCAACTTGTTCTAATTAGGGACATTATGTTAAGATAACGTTTCTAGGTTAGAAAAATAGAACATTCCTTGTCTTTTGAGCCCAGTATTTTGTTTGAAAACTGACATTTTGAGGGCATTTGGTGACTTTATTATTTTAACTTTTGGCTCTTCCACCCACATGACCCTGACTAGTCCCTTTGTGCGGTATGACAGAATGACTTCAGAGGGCCAAATCTGTAGTAAAGCTCAGCCTTATCTTGTTTGTCAGCCTTCCATCACATGAATCAAACTGCTAGGAGATAATAACAACAAATGTTTTGTGTTACAAGACCCAGTCATTTTTCTACACATCGTCCTACACAGTGTCACGTCATGTTCATTACATCTGTAGCCACCCACAGTGAACTCAAATCAAACACGTTACTGCTGTAGCCAAAACTCAGACAATCTGCATATTTTTTCTGGCTGCGACATAAAAAGCATTACGAGTAAGGTGTCTACAGATCTGTAATGTAGACTGTTGACTTTATAACTTCCAAGAACTGTTGGGAAGCGAATTCTTTGTTCTGCTGTGCTGGAGGAGTGGTATTAAATTAGTTTAATGGGTACAATGGTCAGCTAGATAGCTTTCATTTAAAACTTAAAGCTCCTCTCTTAGAACAGTTACGGACGTTAGGGCTGAAGAATAGAATGGCTGTTTTCCGATCACTCCCGACTTTAAACATCATGGAAAAGGAGGCTGCTTTTCTTATGTGAACATCTTTTCCACCCCCATCCCCCTCGCCAACTATTCATACTCTCTTAAACGCAAACACACAGCAAAATACACAAACCCCCACAGAAAATCCCCTTGAGAGAACTGCTGTCAGCGAAACCTAAAAGCAAGTCCCCATTCACACCCACACACACATGCACCACCTACTGCTCATCAAACTCCAACTCTTTTGCTTAAATCAGAAGCTGAAAGACTGACCCCTAGGAGGTAACACACCCATTCAGAAGAAGAACCCCCCCTGTACAGAAACTTTTTTGCAAGCTTATGAGTTTCTTGTGGTCATTAAATCAACATATATCACCACCAGCCACTTCTTTGTACTGTTCATGGGCTTTAGAATAACCCCTACATCCTCTTTGCTAGCAATTGTTCGGGTGGTTGCGTTCCTTCGTGTCTGGAATCCTGCACTCTGCGCTAGCATGTTCTCATCCCTTGACACAGGAAGGAAAGGAGGAGAGGATGAAGCCTATACAAACTTACAATTCCCACATCCTGTTTTGTCCAACCAACATCCACACAGTGCTCTTTGGCTCACCTGCAGGGCTCAAAACCTTTCTTTTGGCACGCTTTTATTCAGCGCTTAAACTCACCAGAATTTTTTTTCACATGCCTGTGACTGCTTTGCTTTTGTTAGACACTAAACTCACTGCAGGTCTGTTGTCATGATAAGTATATGCTGTGAGGATTTGCGTTGTCATTGATGGATTCATTCTGCCTGTAGCATAGCCGGTATGAATCCTTTTGCCCCTATTGTTCCTCTCAGAAGGGGACAGGGGATAACAGCGGCCTCCTGCAGCTCTATCACTTAAATAGAAATTACGAAATCTCAGTCTAACTAAGTCTCTTTGTTAACCTATTCCACTCTTGCTTGCCATGTGACAAGGCAGAGAAAAGAAGATTCAATAATTAAAACCAAAAAAAAAAAAGGCTTAGTGGCACATATGTAGTATGAGAAAGCCTTTTCAGTTTTCTTTTGCGAAGCTAACCACATATTGCAAAATTTGCCTTTTCTTGTCTTTTTTTAGCATGCGATGGAGGCTACTTCAAGAGCTCCGATTCCAGCCAGCCATGTGAAGTCTGTCCAGCAAACACACAGCACTCAGGTCCTGGTGCACTCCAGTGTCCCTGCGTGGAAGGATTTTACCGAGCAGCCACAGACCCCAGCTCTGCTCCATGTTCTGGTGAGTGTTTCTGGCTGCTGGGCTTGAGTTAACAAGTTATGCATAAAGTTGTGATTTACAGATCAGACCAGTCTTTCACTCTCTCAATCTGTCACTGCCTCAGGTCCACCTTCTGCACCAGAAGACCTCAAGTCCACTCCTCACCTAACAGCAGGGAGCATACAGCTGACCTGGAGACCACCGTCTAATACGGGTGGTAGGACTGACATTGTATACAATGTGGTGTGTGAGCGCTGTAACGGTGCCAGGTGCGTACCATGTGGAGGAAGGGTGCACTTCGAGCCTACACATACATCTCTACACGAGCCGGAAGTTACAGTCAGTGAGCTGGAGCCTTACATTAACTACACATTTAATGTGGAAGCCTTGAATGGAGTGTCACATCTGAGCCCTCAGAAATCAATCGCCAGCATCACTACTCTGTTACACCTCACAGGTATAAACCTCAGCTCAGAGCATTTTAAGTAAGAATAGCACTTATGTATTCAATAAAACAAAACCGTATGATGCTAGAAAGTGAGATGTTTTTAAACTTTTTTCTGCCTTTTTCACGACAGAGCCTCCTAAGGTAACATTCCTCCGAGTAGTGGAGCAGACCCCAACTAGTCTTTCCCTCTCCTGGACTGTGGACAGATCCCATCATTCTTCTCACTATGAGCTTATGTACCGCATTAAGGTATGTATTTTAAAATCACTGTGTTTCACAAGGTTTGTTTGTATTCTATTTTTCATAGTGTTTACGATATCTCTTCTGTTGAATAGGACAATAAGGCAGAGCAGGACGTCACCACATACAATGTTCTGAGATTGGAGAACAATTTAGTCCACATTAACGACCTCTTACCTGGCACGAAGTATGTGTTCCGTGTTCAGACTTTAACACCAGAAGGCCATCCTAGCAGCCAGAGTGCAGAACACGAATTTGAAACCCTGCCTTTGGGTAAGTGTGTGAATGTGTGTTTGTGTGTGTGTGTGTGTGTGTGTGAGAGAGAGAGAGAAAAAGAGAAAGAGTTTGTGTGCTTGGTGATATTCTTGTCCTAAAATAATACAGAAGTACAGAATTGTGCGTAACCAGATGCCTTGTATCTCCCTAACAGCTGAGTCGCACGCACAGGGCAGTTCAATGATTGTCATGGGAGCCATTGCTGGAGGCGGAGCCATGTTGCTTATCGTGGTGGTCATTTTACTTTTACACAAAAGGTTAGAGAAGTCTTCGTGCATTCTTCTTTTTTCTTTCTCCTCGCTATGTTCTTATCATATTTCCTCCTCCAAGCTAGCCTCACCCTCTCCACACTGTGATCTGTTTACATTTAAAGCTCACTATGAAAACATGAAGCTTGTCTCATTACAGTACTTGAAAGCTTGAAAGCACTCATGTGCAAATATAATTTTGACTTTGCCCTTTCTCTTATCAGGAGGTTAAATTCACACATCCGGCAGAGAACAGGGGGCAACTATTTCTCCTGTCCAGGTATGACATAGTCCAGTATAACTTTATTAGTGTCAGATGTATACGTCTAAACTCATACCTTATATATACCATGTATCTTAAAGACTTTGTTCCATAGGCTACAGTGTACCACATCACCTGTAAACATGCTTTCTTTCTGTTTCACAGAAAAACATCAGCCTCTGAAGACTTATGTGGACCCCCACACCTATGAGGACCCCTGCACGGCTATCCTTAAGTTTGCCAGTGAAATTCATCCCAACCACATTACTAAACAGAAAGTCATTGGAGCAGGTAATCTAGCAAACACATGATGATGATGATGATGATGATAATAATAATAATAATAATTATTATTATTATTAGTAGTAGTAGTAGTAGTAGTAGTTAATATAAGAAAAATATTCTAGTACTGATACACATGGTTTGAGTTGCCTGTTAGCTCAGGAAATAACCAAGTCATGCACTGAATTACTTCTTGTTGATATTAAAGTTTTGTCTGTTTTGCTTTGTCCCATTAGGCGAGTTTGGTGAAGTGTACCGTGGTGTCCTAAAGCGGCCAGGCCATAATGAGGTGGCCGTGGCAATAAAGACACTGAAACCTGGCTACACAGAAAAGCAGAGGCAGGACTTCCTCGGCGAGGCTAGCATCATGGGCCAGTTCTCCCATCAGAACATCATACGCCTGGAGGGGGTTGTCACTAAATGTACGTGTCAACTCTGTCACCATGGCTCACAATGCACCCACTCAGCAGAGTCATTTAACATGTAAAGCACGTCATATGCCACTGACCGATGACTGAGTTGTCATGTTCTAATACTTCTGTCACTTTCATTTCAGTCAAACATGCTATGATCATCACAGAGTACATGGAAAATGGAGCTCTGGATCAGTACCTGCGGGTAGGTTGAATACCCTACAGCTCAAGTTTAAGGATTCATTGTGTTGTAATATTACTTTTCATTTAGTTCTGTCATGAATTAATATGCCTCTCCTTTAATGTGTAGGACCATGATGAGGAGTTGTCCTCATACCAGTTGGTGGGCATGCTTAGTGGCATTGCAGCAGGGATGAAGTATCTCTCAGATATGAACTATGTGCACAGAGATCTTGCTGCACGCAACATTCTGGTAAATGGTAACCTGGAGTGCAAAGTTTCAGACTTTGGCCTGTCACGTGTGTTGGAAGACTATCCCGAAGGCACCTATACCACCACTGTAAGCTACTTTAATAGTGATGTCTAATATCATAGCTCAGACTTAAGTGCATATCAACAGTGCAATATATAATGGTTTCTTAACACACTTTATTTACCTAATTATTTTCATTTTGTTTCTTAGGGAGGAAAGATCCCCATTCGTTGGACAGCACCAGAGGCCATAGCGTACAGGAAGTTCACCTCAGCCAGTGATGTGTGGAGTTTTGGAATTGTCATGTGGGAGGTGATGGCTTTTGGAGAGAGACCCTACTGGGACATGAGCAACCATGAGGTACATAATGTTTACTCTGATTTAGACACTTTTAAAGCCAGCTATGTCCCACAGGGATAGTCTGTGAATATACAGGCTGTGTACAGAAATGTATGTGTGATTAAAGTTGTTTAATCAGGAACTATTACTCATTGGGTGTGAATTTAAAGAGCAAGATGGTGACCTGTTTTTTCTCTCAGGTAATGAAGTCCATACATGAAGGGTTCAGGCTGCCAGCTCCAATGGACTGTCCATCTGCTATCTACCAGTTAATGTTACAGTGCTGGATGCAGGACCGCTCCAAACGCCCCCGTTTTCTCGATATCGTCAATGTGCTTGACAAACTTCTGCGCAGTCCAGAATCCCTTACAGCAATTGCCAACATAGACCTACGGTAGGAGTCACTGCTTATACAGTAGGAGAAACAGAAAAAAAACTATACATATATATATATATATATATATATATATATATATAAAATTAGTTAAACATAGTTAAACAAAATAATGCAGTTGCCATGATTATAGGATAGAAATATCATTCTGTTTCCAATTGGTTTAATTAATCGAATTACCTTTTAAATTCTGCAGAGTGTCTATTCGCCTGCCTAGCACTAGTGGAAATGACGGCAGCCCCTTCAGGTCTGTGGATGAGTGGTTAGACTCTATGAAGATGGGCCAGTATAAGGAAGCCTTTGCTCATGCTGGAATTAGCACCATGGAGCATGTGTTGCAATTGAAGATCGAGTAAGTAAACAAACTCACAGACAGCCCTACACAAATGTTCTGCATGTTTGCCAAAAAGCCATGTCCAATATTTAAACCAGTATATAAAGGTTCATTAACATTGCTAATATTTGCCTGTCATTTGAATAGATGTGCACCTATATGAATGTGTTTGCTAACATAATTGTTTTATCATTGTTTCATACCAATCTCACCTGTATTATAATTCCTGTTTGCTAATATAGCGATATCAAGAAGATTGGAGTGCGGTTGCCAGGTCACCAGAAAAGAATGGCCTACAGCATTCTGGGTCTTCAGGAGCCCACTGCAACATCTGTTGATGTCTTCGCAGTGTGACTGTGATACATCACTGGAGCTGCATCTACTAAACTCTTCATGAGCACAGCCAAACTGGCCAGAGATCTTCAACTCAACTTGCACTGGGCTGATGCAATCATACAGAATGCTCCTCTCTACTGAAACAGACTCCCACTGTGGATAAAGGGACCAATTCGCAACTGAATAATGACTGAAAATTGACAAATATTTTTACTGTTATTTTTTCACTGTTGTGCATTTTCTAACTGTATAGAGTGTTGTGGCAAAACCCCTATGTGTGCCCGCATTTCAAATGCTGCCCAAATTGAAAGTTTAGCTTGATGTTTAATTGCATGTCAAGAGTGTGGCACTGCAAAAATCTCTCTGGACAGGTGGTAAACTAAAAGAGCTATAACTCTTTGAACATATAAAGGTTTTGAGATTTTTTTTTAGTTTTTCTGGTAGTATTATGGTTAGAATCTAGATAGGAGATGTTTAAACCATTGAGTATGTCTGAAAATAAAAAACTGAAGGGCATATTCTATATCATAATGAGACAATATGTTTACATATATTATTTCAGCTCTTTTTCTGATTATTTAATATTTATTATCTGTTTTTTTATTTATTGTCTGTTTGTGAACTGTTCTCTAATGTGTAAAAATGTTGTATAAATATTGAATAATTATTAAATGCTGATATTTAAGCCCTGAAGTCTATTTGCTTTTTTCTGATTGTCCAGAAGAGGATATTTAGCCCAGTAATGTATACCTCAAATAAAACTTTAAAAAAGCCCAGATGTCAGTGATAGAGTGAAATAATATTAAATAGCTAAAACCTAGTGGGTAAATGACATCTTTTAAAATATATAACATTATTACAAACTTAGTAAATGGTCAGTGGTTAGCGTAGGGGGAAGGATTAGAAGTTGTAGATTTTCTTACAACAGTAGTCTAATTTCAGAAATTCATAATGATTGTTTTCAATTTAGGGTTTCCATTATTATTATTATTATTATTATTATTATTATTATTATAAGCAGTAGTACTGTTCAATTTTATTATTATTATTATTATTATTATTATTATTATACTTTTAAGATTTAGTTATGGGTTATTCAGTTAATAAGGACTCAAACTGTCTAATGTTAGATTAAAGATTCAGGAACTAATTCATACATTTAAACATTTGGGCATTTAATACATTCACTTCAGAGTACTGCAACTAACCGCCATAGGTTTGTGGTTAAGGAACTAGTCCTGTGGCCAGAAGGTTGCCGGTTTGCTCCCAGCACGAGCAAGACACAACTGAAGTGCCCTTGAGTAAGGCACCTAACAGCCAACTGCTTCCTGGGTGCCATTGATAGGGTCGCCCAGCCCTCTGAACAAGTGTGTTCACTGCCCCCTAGTGTGTGTTCACTAGTGTGTATGATTCACTGCGTGGAAGGTCCAACTCCTCTGTGTACAAGCACACATACATGCATGCATACATGCATGATGTGAGTGTATCATCTGCATATTGCAATAATTCATAATATGCTGAATGATATATTCTCTCTCTTTCTTTCTACTGCTCTTGTGTCTGGTTAGTAAACTATGTGGCACTTGTATTTCCATTTGCCCGATAGCATCCATATACGCTTCTTTGAATACTAATAATAAAGCGTTAATAATTGGATTATTTCACTAATATTTATTGGCATAGCAAGCCCGGGGGCAGCTGTGGGATTGTGGTTAGGGAACCAGTCTTGTGACTGGAGGGTGCGGGGTTCAATCTCCAAAACATTGCAACCTAACACTTCCATTACACTATTCATAACATATATAAACATATAGAACATTAATAAAATATGTTATTAATAAAATACACATTTGATGGTACACAAATCAAGGCACTATCAAAAATGTTCCAAGCTCCTCTATTCTCTGAAATCATAATATGAGGCAGCATACCACATTGCAAAGACAAAAAAGCCATACTCATTCTGAGAGATCCTTGTTCTCCCTGCTGCTATCCACATGTGTAGGATAATACTTGGCGACAGCACGGCTGAAAAGCTGGCTCTAGCTCTAGCTCATGTAGATAATATCACCAGGATATTTTCTATCATCTTAGAAACATTGCTAAGATAAGACATATGATGTCACTACATGATGCAGAAAAACTGGTTCATGCTTTTGTTACCTTTAGGTTGGATTACTGTAATGCCTCGTTGTCTGGTTGTTCTAGTACGCAGCAGGCAGAATCTTTACTAGAACCAGAAAATCTGAACATATCACCCCTGTCTTATCCACACTGCACTGGCTCCCAGATCAAATTTCGTATTTACTATAAAATACTACTACTGACTTTAAAGCAATGAATGGTCTTGTGCCATAGTAACCGGTAATGATACGCCATGCAGATCAAAAGGTGCAGGACATTTGCAAATACCTCAAATTATGAGGGCTACAGGAGGGGGCAGATCCTAGACTAATGTCTTCCAATTAGTGTTCAGGACTCAGACACAATCTCAGTCTTTATGTTTTGGCTCAAAATATTTTTGTTCAGTCAAGCATTCTCTTCATAGAGTGCTTGGGTAAACTGGAATGTTTGGATGCTGTGCACCATAATGGACAGATGTAAAAAGCATGAATCAGCTTTCAAAAAGGTGGGGGCTGTGGAGGAACAAGTTTACATACCTCTGCTTCAGAATTTCTGAATTGTTTATGAAGTGAACTGCTGTACCTTTACTGTTCAGTAGATGGCAGTAAAGAGTAAAGAGCACTGAGCTCGAGCTCTCTCTCTCTCGGTGTGACTACGTCACGGGGTAAAGATGGCGGATCAGTAAGGGTTCCCATGCTGGATTGCTGATAAATCAGTTTTTTAAATATATTTACCGTAAAATTAAGCGTGATTGAAGGCAAGATGTCGCGGCTTATTGTGAAAAACCTGCCGAATGGAGTGAGTATGTTTAAAACCTACAGTAATGTAATAAACCTCTCATTCACAACATCACACGCGGCGGTACAACATCTATACACACACACACATCTATACACACACATACACACATCTATACACACACACACACACATCTATACACACACACACACACACACATCTATACACACACACACATCTATACACACACACACACATCTATACACACACACACACATCTATACACACACACACACATCTA
>JAOVVF010000017.1:10533722-10562502 GCA_028565595.1 Duopalatinus emarginatus | reverse complement strand
ATATAATATAATATAATATAATATAATATAATATAATATAATATAATATAATATAATATAATATAATATAATATAACGCACCTATGCATGCTGTAAAGCCTTGCTTATTGTTACATTATTACAAGTTCTGACCTGGTGTTTACTCTGACCCTTGTTCGCCTGCCTGTGTCATGCTCCTGCCACTAGATGGTGGAGGCATTATGTTTCCGAATTGCCTTTCTGTCAGAGAATCTCATAAATGTGATATGGATAAGATCAGAAACATCAGAATGACCATGCCCCTTTTGGGTTTAAAACAATGAATGTAAAAAAATAACTAAAACCAGATTACAGATTCTTTACTTTCACCAGGAGCATAGGACAGTAAATGAAGAGATGTGATGAAATGTGCAAGGAGGGTGAAAACAGTAAACCTCTGTTAAACATGTTCATGTTTGTGGTGTAGGTAATTAATTCACATGAACTTTACATTAAGCAGACAAACCAAACAACAAAATAAAGTACTTTAACGACAAAGTGGCAGATGATAAAAACATTACCTTGTACAATAAGGTAGTATATGTCAGGATATGACAGCTTTGGTCATTGAGAATGGTCATTCCTCAACTGTGATGAAGGCAGAATGAATGGGCACTCATTAATTCAAGATAATTTTTTATATATATATACATAATTACCACAATCTAAATTTTTTTTGCCTGACTTGCCATAGGACATCAGTACTTTATTCCTTTATTTGCTCTTAAATTGGCAAAATTAGACCTTGGAATTTTTATTTACCACCAGTCAAATCAGAGCGACTGTTTTTACCTAAAAGGGGCAGGGGAATTACGCAAAGGCAAATGACCCAGATGTGCTCCTCTAATCTATCTGATGAGTGAATGTATGAATGTTAGATGGATTTATATGTAATTATCATTGTAACCAGCAGGTGAACTGATTAGTGTTTTGGAATGTGACTATTTGGACGTACGCAGGACACAGTGAGGTCAAATTACTAAACAGTATTTCTCCAATAGCTTAGTATAAATTATAAGGGTATTGTAAGCATTCAAATAAGTAACAAAGGAACTACGCTTGGGAGCTAAGGTATCCCATCGACACCACTGGCATTGGCTTCTAAACTTAGCACAAAAATTAAGGAAATTTGTATTTTCTTTGTTGTAAGAATGCTTCTTGGCAATAAATCTCATACTGTTGGAAAGCCTGTTAATTTCCCTTTTAAATGGTGCCACAATTGTAAGGAACATGCATCTGAGGGATGAGCAGTAGAGCTGACTATGTGAGTTGCGCCCATGAAAAATTTGCCAAATCTTCTCTGCCATTTCCAAACAGCTTATTTTGTTGTTGCTATTGACACCTGTTTTGAGCTTCTGGTACACCTGCCTGTTTGGCACCTGATTAGCAGCACCTGTGAGCATGGGCCCTGCTACTGTAGTCAGTAGGTGTTTGCTCCAAGAATAGGCATGCCACATTTGACTGATCTGGATAGGGTCCGTGCGATAAGGCAACTGGTGTTCCACAAAACCAAGTTGCGACATTATTTGAAGTGAGCCCTAGTACCATCTCCAAATTGAAGGCCAAGTTCCATATAACAGGAGATGTTAGAGACAGGCCACAAAGTGGGCGTCCCAAGAAGATGACACCCCAAAAAGATTGTTTCCTCACCCTGTCAGCACTTAGATATCCCATAAGCTGTGTTCTACAGATTTGCAGTCAAGGTTTGCCTGTCCGGCAGCTCTCTGTCCAAACAATTCAGAACAGACTGCACACAGCCAATGTCCAGTCTCATTGGGCTGCCAGATGGCCTGCCATGACTGCCCTTTCACCGTCAGGCCTGTTTGCCCTGGTGTCAGCAACAGAGCCAAGAGAACGCAGAGAACGCTATGCTGATTGCTGCATTGATTAAGTAACATCTTTTAATGGAGGCAGTGTGATGATGTGGGGTGGCATCTCCCTCACTGGAAAAAAACAAGGTTTGTCATCATTGGAGGCAATCTCAATGCAGAGAGATATCGAGATGAAATTCTGCAACCAGTGGCAATCCAATATCTTCACAGTCCAGGACCAAACTCTATCCTCCAAGATGACAACGCTCACCCCACGGAGCAGGGTTTATCAGAGACTACCTCCAGAATGTGGGAGTGGGGAAGATGGAAAATCCTGCCAGGAGTCCTGACCACAACCCCATTGAACACCTGTGGGATCAGATTGGGTCCCACAGAGTCACCAACACAACCATGTTGGCTGACTTGCGACAAATGCTGGATGAAGAATGGAATGCCATCCCACAGCAGTGTGTGACCAGGCTGGTGACCACCATGAGGAGGAGGTGCCAGGCTCTTGTGGCTGTGTCTGGTTCTTCAACATGCTACTGAGGCTCCTGTTTGTTAAGTGAATAAATTGTTAAATTACAAATATGTCTTGTTTCTTCAAAACTTCAATCATCCTGTCCACCAAACACCAAACAAGTCAGTGACAAAGTATTAGCTGTTTGGCAATGGCAGAAATGATGTGGCAAATTTTTCATGGGCACAACCCACATACCACATGCTCATGAAATTAACGGTCTTTCCAATGGTAAAAGATTTATTGCCATAAAGCATTGTCACAACAACAATTTCCTTATTTTTTGTGCAAAGTTTATTTGCTTAGCTTATCCACTGAATTTTAGAATGGTTTATTTTGTCATGTTTGCCCCCTGCCTGGCCAGAGGATCTGTCCTCTGGCTTTGTTTTCACTGTGATCTTTGTCTATGACACTGGCCTGTTTATAGTTTATGAGATTTAGGTTCCAGATCTTGTTTCTGTCTAGTATGTTACAAACATGCACATATACGCTTATAATATAGTACAAAAGACTCAAAACATCCATTACAGTTATGTTTAAATCAAGTTATCTGAGCAGTGGTTATTCTTACCATGCAACTTAACATTACCCCAAAACAAGTACCGAGACTACTCCCTTTAAAAAAATGGCTAGAAGAGCACTCCTTGTGGCACTCCATTATTTGTAAAATTCCACCACCAGCACATCTGATTTATTTTAATTAGATACTGATTAGGTGAACTTGGTGGAAGTCATGGAATTTAACAGATAAATGGGTGTATTGGATTGTAATTAATAACACCATGCGAAACTGGGCATGCTGAAGGCAGGAAATATAGATTAACCCCCTAAAGACTGCCTGTGAGGGCTATTTCCCTAAGCTACAGAACGAAACACAGCCAAATGCTTGCTCAGCATCTGGCAGTGTCACCTGGCACCAAAACACATTCTTCAACTATATGAAGGAGCTCAGGCAAATGGTCTTAGAAGGTGTGTCATGGCTAAAAATAAACTTTTCTTTGGAAAAGGAAAGCATTAATGATTATACCATATTAGAAACCTTAAAGCATAACCAACACCAAGAGGCAGAATTGGGATTTAGGATTTTGAGCCATAAAGGTGTGAGTACAGCAGGAGAATGATCAACCTGCATGTCTGCACTTTTCACTTTTTTGTCTCTGCCTGGTTATCCATACATGCCAGATATAGTATTAGGGACCTGGTCATAAAAATTCAATAATATAATTTAATAATATATCCTTGGCAAAATGACCAACTGCTCAAAGCTTCTGCATAATAATGAACTCCAAAAGCATAATCTGAACTGAAAGTCAAATTAGTTACTCACTATTATTAAGTCAGTTATTATTTTATCCACTAAGTCCATCAAGGTCACGGTTTGTCCAGATCCCACCTGGATTTACTGGGCGCAAGAAGGAAGGCAGGAATGCCGATGGACAGGGTGCCAATCCATTGCAGGGTACCACATATAAACACACGCCCCTTCACCCACCCACTCACAACTAGAGACCAGTTAGCATATCCAATTAGCCTACGACGTGTGTTTTTCTGGATGTGGGAGGAAACCGGAGCACCTGGTAAAAATCCATGCAGACATGGGGAGAATACACCAAACCTCACAGACAGAGACCTGAGTGAGGCTAGAGCTCAAAAGACAGATCCCTGGAGCTGTGCGACACACATACATAGCTACATACATCTGCACTCTGTTATCAAGTGTCTCAATATAAAGAAAGTTGAAGCAACCAAGACCTTCATGAAAATTAGACCATTTTGTAAATACCTGTAAAATCACAGATGTTCTAATTTTGTGCTAGACACACTCTTTTTATCTCTTTATTGTTACCTGGTTCTACATTGTGTGTATGTTTATATGTTTGCACTGGGGAGTCTAGGCCTGCACTGCACTACTGCATGCCTCTGCGAGAAACAAACTTTGTTTAATGAAGAGCGGCAAACTGCCAAAACGCTGCCCTCCTTCACCTCGAGTGATAATTACTCGCCCTCCTTCTGCTTTCCCTTCATCTCTTTTCTCTTCGCTCCTTCTGTTTTTGCTCATCTTGATCTTCTGCCTTTGCCCCCGTCCCCTCCTTTTCCCCCTTCCCTTCCCACTTGTTTTTCTCTCTAAGGCCCGGCCTTATCCTCATTCTGTCAGCAGGGAATAGGAACCGTAACCTTGAGCCGTGGCACAAGTCCCTTCAGTGTCTCCTACCTGCACAAAGCAAAGCGCTTCTCTGACTGCTCCTGCTCCCATATATTTCCTGAAAAATTCACATTCAACTACGGCCGGAAAACTAATCTCATTCGGTTCAGCAGTCATAGCAATGCAGGCAAAGCAGAATCACTTCACACCCAGATTAGGATTTGCAGTATAGATGAGCAGGTGGGCTCCCGTGTCTTTTAGACATGTTGTATGAGAATGTGTGTAGCTGGAAGGCATTCATTAATGCTAATTCATCCACTAAGAATGTTTTGTTCCTGTCTGGAATAACAGAACATGCTGTTCGAGGGCAACATTGTGAACGGTTAATGAAGATATATAAAAGATGCAAATGGACTCAGTAATAATAGAAAATATCTGAAGTGCTGTGTGTGAGTGCATGTGTATATGATTGTTGGGGCTGAGGTGAGGATGGAAAGATATGGTCTGATAGGGCACATTTAATTGTGAACAATTGTTAAAGGTCAGGAATCTACACTTCACTATGGAAAAAAAGTGTGTGTGTGTTAAAGCAGCCAAATAATCAATATGTAGGAGGCAATAATCAACGCAAATAATCATGGACACTGGGACTCCTGCCATGGACAGTGGAAGCTGTTACAGAAACCGAGTGCAGATCATACAGAGAAATCGTTTTTCTAAAATATCTCAGGAGCAACTAAGTGCAGGGGGCCCTAAAGTGATGGTGAGCAGACAGACAGTATCAACATGTACATGCATGCACACATTAGAGTGTGTTCACTTCTCTTCGACACCATGATTATCTTAATTTAAGCTAAGTAGATTTAAATATATTCCCCTCTCTCCTTCGCTTCACAGTTGGTGGCCGTCACTACAGACTACACGGATCTGAAGAAGGAAACCGATTGACTTTTAAAGGCCCTTTTTTGTGACTCTGGGGATGCATACACACTCTCTCCTGTGGTAGCATTTACCATCATGCCCTGGTCTGTGTGTGAATTTTATCAAGTCAACATACAGGCTGCAAATCCTTGAACTTTCATCCATATGCAGCTTTCAGACAATAGAATGTTTTGAACATTAAAGTATTCCCACAGCAGCACAAACATACCCAATATGTCAGACGCAGTTAAAGAGTACGAGTGTAAAACTGTAGCTGAATTCTAAAGATCTATTTTTGCCGCCTTTGCAAAGTTATTTCGATTCTGATACACGTATACAACTGGGTTTCCCTGCTTTCCTCTGCATCACCATGGAGTAGCACTTCCTTTGGTACTGTCTCACAGCTGTGCGGTCTCCTGACTAGTGGGCCTGTGGCAATACGTGCCTAATGCACTTGTGTGTGGTCTCTCAATACACTACTGCTGGCCCCTGTTCAGCTTGCCAGACTGCTATACTCCCTTAAAGCCTCTGGCTCGATCTCCGATCATGCCTGGCTATCTAACTGAGCAGGCACCTGTGGCTAAGTGAGAAGCTGCTCATAGCTACTCTACTTCATTAGTCAAACTGCTAACAACACAATAGTGCTTGAGTTGTGTTTCTCTCTTAGCTCCTTTTTCTCTCCACCAATCTGTTGTTATTCATTCCTGTCATTGCAGTGCATCACATCATCATGGATGGTGTCTCGCTGGAGGCTTATTAACGTGTCAAGCTTTTCCGAATGGACCAAGGTGCCTTTACCACACTCCACCAAGAACATGGTGTGGGATCTCTTACTTGTACTGGTTTCTTAGTTTATAAGTCCATTCAGAGTGGGAAAAATACACTGAAATGCCAGAAAAACTGGTGCAGACAAGCGTACACATAACAACTTCACCTATGCACTTCATTGGTTGCATCCACTAGTGTGTATATATACAGTGATAGACATCTATGGAGGCTTCTAGAGCTGTTTCCACAGTGAGAATTGCATCACGATTTAATCGATTTCTAATACAGTTTAATAGTTGGATCTTGTGAAATGGGTCATAGCATTTAGGGGGTAAAGTGAAGTTTTGATTTTCACATATCACCACTTCCAGGGTGTACCGTGACTACAAAAATGGCAAACCCTTACAATATTTTACATTATAGCCGTGCAGCACTGCCTCAAGTAACACTGAAATTCAATGCTACAAATATCAGTGTGAGAACTGTGCAGTGTTCCTCTATGATATGGTCTTTAGCAGACGACACCCAACACAAGTACCCCTCATGAATGCATGACACAGAGCTATGTGCCTCGCCTGGGGCACTGGACACTTGATGACTGGAAACAAGTAGCTTTGGTCTGACAAGTCATTTTTCCAACTGTTTTGGGCATATGGAGAGATCTGTGTGTGGAGAAAACTCCATGAAGCAGTGGATCCTGCAGGTCAACAGGGGAATGTGGTGGCTGCTGGTGGCTTCATAATGGTATAGGATTTGATATTTGATATTCCTACAAACATCTCTGACACTCTGAACTCTATGTGTGCCTCCAATTTTGATAAGTTACACCTGTTCATGTACCGTTTTCATTCTGATTGGTTGGCCTCTTGCACTAACACACAACTCCAAATTATGGTTAGAGGAATACTCCCCTGAGTTTGAGGTTTTGCCATTTACACCTAAGTCACCAGATCTCAACACTATCAAACACATCTGGGATGCCATGCAGTGCTTCTGCAGGCTTGTGGAGTCCAACACTCCCATAGGGAACCTACTAAATATTAGACTGGTGTATCAGTTTTTTTTATCATTTCAGTGTAAATACCTTGGCTATAAACTCACCTTGCAACAAATGGAGGCCAGAGGACTCTGTCGTGACCTTGTTGTTAATCTCATAACACTGCTATATAACCAGTATGCATGGTCCTATTTGAATAGTATGGACATAATTCAATCATTAGATCATCTGTTTATTTTTCACAGAGGTGAGACATGAGTCAATCCCCTGTCTAAACAGAGACAAATAAACTGGATGGCCCACCATGACATGCCACTGTGTGAGGATAGTGTTCTCTTTATGAGTATTACCTAGACGTGTCTGGATCCAGGAAATCTGCACTGCTGCTACCATGGTGTCACAATGTAGGCCTACTTGTCTACAATGTCAACACGTCCCCTCCTAATAGTGAGAGTTCAGCAGTCATCTCAAGAAAGTTCCAGGAAATGATAGCTGTATGTCATATGGTCATTTTGTCTATAATATCATGTTTGCTGTTCCTTTCATGGCAACTCAAAGATCCAATCTGGTATCCTCATGACAATACCCCTGTGCACAGAGCAAGTTCCATAACAAACATGGCTTATGCTGAAGAACTTGATTGGCCCAAGCACACACCACCTTGGAGATGATTTGGAACACTACACAACAGGCCTTCTCGCTTGACATCAGTGCCTGAGCTCACTGACGCTCCTGTGCCTAAATGAGCAGAAATCCACACAACCACATTCCAAAATCTAGTGATCTTCTTCCCAGAAGAGTGGAGGCTGTTATAATTGCAAAGAGAGGAAACCCTGTGTTAATGCCCTTTCTCTTGAAATGGGCACATATGAAAGTGATGTTCAAGTATTCACAGAAATATAGGCCATAAAGTGTATGTTGCAAAATGATATGCAATGTAGCATGTAAATAATATATAATCCATGCAAAACAGTGCCTATATTATATACTATGCAAACCAGTATTGTGTTATCATGTATGTGGTCATTAAAATCAGAAAAAGCACAACATGAAAGCACAAAGTAAAAACGCCGCCACATGGGACAGCACTGTTTGTTTGGCACTGAGAGGTGAAGAGTGCAAACTTTAACTGCTTCCAATTTTCAGGGCGATGAGTCAAGTGGATTTTAAGACTTCAGGGGACAGGGGAGTCTGAAAAGAATGGCTGACACTTCCACTCCTATGATTGTTCACTTTTAACACCCCTGCAGCCTTCTCGACACTGCCTCCGGTCACTATGAGATGTCAATAGCTGACTCAGCACATCCGTCATATTTGGAAGTTCAGGATTCACTTTAATGTGTCTTCAGCAAAACATACACTACGGACCCTTACCTAATCAATATTTTCAGGAACATTATGGTTTTTGTAGGTAAAACCAACACAGTTTCATTTAAAATGACTTGCGTCTGTGTTAACTAAATAGGAGATGTTATAATGACTGCAGTGAAATGCATTTACAGGATATTAAATTTAGGTCAGATTGTCTCGTGAAGGAAACATGAGTCACATGATTTTACAGTTAGTGTTAGCGAGTAGTTATGGTTATGAGCTAGTGTTAGCAAATGTATCTGTTTATAATTTTAGCCCCATTATAAACTTAAGGTAATGATACTATGACTAATCAGAGAATAGCATCTCATCATAGTATTTATCCTTTGTATAAACAGAATATATGAATTTTAGACATACATACCACAATCTAATGTGCCGCATTTCAGAGTCAAAACAAAAAAAAAAAACTGTGGCACTGTCCAGTTACATACAGACTTCACAACAGTTTTTATCATATACATAGTTTTCTGCGTATTTGCCAATAAAACAGCAATATGTGATATATGACCCAGTAGATGAAGCTCCAGAAACACTCTGGCCGATTCATTTGTGGGACATTATATGAGAGAATTGCTAGTCAGAGTCGGTGTAGCGAGAATAATACATGTTATCTAGCAGCAATCTCTGCCTGTCCTCTGCACAGATGAGCACCCACAGAGAAGTATTCGCTCACACACGCACACACACACACACACACACACAACGAGAAAAGCAGATCTATACCAATGATGAACCATTCAGTTCCTCGCTCAAGGGCGTATTCCAACATGATTCCCTGTCTGCATTCCTTTAGTGAATCCACATGGTAGATAGTCTGGAAAGAGGCTAAACACTAACACACGAAGCTCCATCCAGGTCTGTGTGTGTAAGAGAGAGAATTGCACAGCTTCTGTCAGTGTCCAAGCACATGCTGACAGGTAATCAGGCTTTTTCGGGCAATGTGCCAGGCATAATCATGCACACACACACACATACACACAAATACACACAGTGCAAAAATGGAAAGCTTGGTGGCCTATTATGAGTGCATCGACTCCATTTGTTATTCTTTGTATTGCTATTCGCCTGCAGGCCTCAGGCAATCAACACACACAGCACCACTTTGTACATGCAATCCCAACACACATACATCTACTCCAACTGAACTCAGTACACATGTACACCTGCGTAACTCACTCTTAACCCAATACACATACACAGGATATACACACACTCGTTAAAATGGCAAGTTTATTTAATTTCAGAAATTTTTCTACCTTTAATGTGGCCTATAATCTGTACAATTCATCTAAAAAAATTAACTGGTTGCATAAATATGCACACCCCTGCTTTGACAGCTCAGAGCGGCTGTTTAGGCTGGTGCTTTTCAATATTATGCTTATAAGTAGATATTATTTGCAATACAATCAAAGGCATGTTCATGTGCAATTGTGCCGAAACATGACTTGGTTTGGTTATGTCTAAAACATTTCTCTGCACACTTTACAACAGGTAATAAGACATGCAGGATGATGTGTTATATTCTCGTAATCTGTATATATTATATCTTATATTCTTGTAAGCATTTGTAACACACACAATATGACTGGACCATCTTTATACCCTTTTTTACCAATGAATCTAGCAACGTGGGACAACAGATTTTTTAAACAAGGCTCCCCCACCCCCCAACTGCTCCCTGGGCTGCCTCCCTCTCCGGGAAAGTGTGTTTACTGCCCCCTAGTGTTTATCGTTGTGTGTTTCACTGCATGGATGGGTTACAAGTGGAGTGTGCAAACACAGTAGACAAATTATTCACTTTCACTTGGTCCAGCATTGGCACTAAAGCTGGTGATTAAAGTTGTTTCCTGTAGTTGGATAAAGCTTTAATATAATAAATAAATGTATAATATGTAAAATTGCCATAATTTCTGGTTATAACCACTGGACTAGGAGTGTAATGCAATGTCACTATTTTAATATTCTTTTAATATACTTTAAATATTCATATCTTTTAAAGATGACGAAGAAGAAACCTTTATCTACCGTATGATGAAGTTATTTTTAATAGCAGTCCCAGGTACAATTTGTGCATTTCTCTAAGAATTTGTCTGGCAAGTTTTACTGATTAACTTAAAGAAACTGCGACAGTTCCTCTGGAGAATTTCACCGTCACACTTACTTCTTTTTTTGCATGCAAATCTCAGGAGCCTTCACTATGCTTTTAGTGGTTTCATACATAGTGTGTTGCTTTCTTTACTGACATATAAACAGTTTTCTATAACATGTCCTAGCATTGTACAGTCAGACACTGTACAGTATGCCTGGAGCAGACAGGGTTAAGGGCTTTGCTCAGGGGCTGCTTGAACCCTAATATTCTGATCAGTACTGTGGAGCCTCAATGGTTGAGACACCACTGTCCACCTCTATGTGCATTTTAATTTTTATTAACCGCAAAACACTGGAAAATATGCCATATATATATATATATATAATAGTAACAAAAGGCAATTTACATTTCTTTAGTTACAGCAGTTTGTGTATAGCAACTTGAGTGACTATTTTTTGTGTGTGTGACAGTACAATACTGTCATATACACATTAGATTGTGTTAGAATACTGTGTGCATGTGTGTGTGCCACTCAGGTTAATTAATAGATCAATGAAACTTTATATAATGGCATTGTATATTAAATATCTTCAATGATATTTCAGATACGCACATCTAATAAAAAAAATAACAAGCACTGCAAGCACTTTGCCCAAACCCTGTGAATGTTTTTTGCTAATTAGTCTGAGAATAGAAGAACAGCTATTTATATAGAGAGGCGAAAAAGGCCACAAACATAGAACGATGAAAACTTACACTGGAGGAGATGTACAGGCTGGCATGTGGTGTTAAAATCACAGCCTCTGCCTCTCCTTCTCTCTCAGTCTACTTCCTCTTTTAAGCTCCAACATGCTCTGGAGGACCGAAAGTGAGAAAAGACACCACAAGCTGTGAGGTGCAGCCTGGAGCTTAGTGCGAATGTAAGCATAACATAAAAGCATGTGTCTGAAACATGCAATTTCACTCATCTCTCAGCTGTGTTCCAAGTATGTGACGAAGTGTTTGTTTTAATATAAGCTCAGAGGCGAATGTGTGAAAGAAAGTGTGAGCACACATGAACAAGTCTTCTTTTTCACCTCTCCTTACCCCAGGGGTGGTGTGTAACACCCCTTCTGTGCATGCACATACATGCTGAGATGTGCCAACAGGGTCATGAAGAGACATATGACAATATTTGCAATAAAAACTGCTGTCAAACAGCTTGATCATTCTATAATAGTGACTTTCCGCTCTGCAGCCTTGGATGCTGTGTCTCCCAAAGCTGTGCATTGTGTCATCATGTTTCTGCATGCACCATGACATGAGGTCTGCTAATCTTGAGTTGAACATTTTCTCTTCATGCACCTAAGACTTTTATTATTAAGGAATTCCCTCCACATAAATGTTGGATAAGCCCTATACAACCAAGCAAGCACTGAAACTCATGCTACAGGGCAGAACTATTCAAGTAAGATTTATGTGTGTCAGGTTATATATCCATAGATAAGCAACTAAAAGTAAAATGTGTAAAGTTATATTATGTAATAGTTATATGTTAATGCTTAGTACCTAGTCCATGGATATACACAGATCAGCTATAACATTAAATCTGCCTCCTACATGTCAAGGCATGGACTCCACAAGACCTCTAAAGGTGATCTGTTGTATCTGACAGCAAGACATTAGCAGCGATACTTCTGTGGCTCTTCTGTGAGATCAGACCAGACAAGCAAGCCTTAACTCTTTATGCTCTCATCAGTAATCCTCGGGTGCCCGTGACCCTGTTGCCGCTTCACCATTATCCTTTCTTGATAGGTACTAACCGCTGCATACTGGGAACTAGTTAACTAATTAACCGGTAAGTTTTACTAAGCATCTTGGAGAATCTGACACAGTTCTTCTGGAGACTACTTTTTGTCTAAAAATGATGCTTTCTTTAGTTACTGTAACATTAATTGGTTGATAAGTAATGTTTGGAAATCTAACAAGTTTTTGTTGAGTCAATGATGCATGAATTTATAAAACATAGTGGGGCTTAAAAGTTTGTGAACCCTTTAGAATTTTCTATATTTCTGCATAAATATGACTAAAAACATCAGCCTTTCACACAAGTACTAAACATAGATAAAGAAAACCCAGTTAAACAAATGAGAAAATTACTATACTTCTTGATTTATTTATTGAGGAAAATGATCCAGTATTACATATTGGTGACTGGCAAAAATATGTGAACCTCTACCATTAGCAGTTAAATTGAAGGTGAAATTAGAGTCAGGTGTTTTCCATAAATGGGATGACAATCAGGTGTGAGTGGGCACCCTGTTTTATTTAAAGAACAGGGATCTATCAAAGTCTGCTCTTCACAACACATATTTGTGAAAGTGTATCACAGCACGAACAAAGGAGATTTCTGAGGACCTCAGAAAAAGAGTTGAGTTTGGAGATTGGACTCTACCAATCCATAGTCAGACAGAAATTCAAGACCATTGTTACCCTCCCCAGGAGTGGTCGGCCAACAAAGATCACTTCATGAGCAAGGCATGTAATAGTCGTCGAGGATAACTTCTAAGCAACTGAAGGCCACTCTCACATTGGCTAATGTTAATATTCATGAGTCCACTATCAGCAGAACACTGAACAACAATGGTGTGCATGGCAGAGTTGCAAGAAGAAAGCAACTGCTCTTTAAAAAGAACATTGCTGCTCATCTGCAGTCTGCTAAAGATCACATGGACAAGCCAAAAGGCTACTGGAAGAATGTTCTGTGGACGAATGAGACCAAAATATTTTTGTATATGTTTGGAAAAGGAAAACACTCCATTCAAGTATAAGAACCTTAACCCATCTGTAACACATGGTGGTGGTAGTATCACGGTTTGGGCCTGTTTTGCTGCATCTGGGCCAGGGCAGCTTGCCATCTTTGATGGAACAACGAATTCTGAATTATATCAGAGAATTTTAATGTCAGGACATCTGTCCATGAACTGAATCTCAGAAGAAGGTGGGTCATTTTCAGTACGGAGAAATGGGCTAAAATTCCTCTAAACCGGTGTGCAGACCTGATCAAATGTCACCGAAAACATTTAGTTGCAGTTATTGCTGCAAAAGGGGGGGGGGGGGGTCACCAGATACTGAAAGCAAAGGTTCACATACTTTTGCCACTCACAAAAATGTAATATTGGATCATTTTCCTCAATAAATAAATGACCAAGTATAATATTTTTGTTTTAGGTCATATTTATGCAGAAATACAGAAAATTTTAAAGGGTACACAAATTTTGAAGCACCTTTGAAGCACATTTTGCACAACACCCATATCTGAATGAGTGGCCAGCATGCTCATGGTTAGGTAATGTGAATTATCAGAGTTCAGACAAGGCATGACAGTGGGTGCCAGATGGATGGGACATTCCATTATTGACGTTGTATGGGCCACGACAGTGACGGTGTCACAGTGCACCGGGAATACATCATAGAAACATTACCACCACAGCGGACAGTGTAATGGCCTTCCCAAGATGCTTAAAGATTGTGACCAGTGGCGTCTGGCTAGAATTATCTGTGCAAAATTTCAACCACATTCAATGCAGGAATCCCCACAAACATATTTTGCATGTCACTGCAGCATTCCTTAGCTTCCATAAGATATGGGAGCACAAGACCCAATAGAGTGCCCCTGTTAACATATTGCATACTACATATTACATATATGTTAACATGTTACATAGTGATTACTCATGTCATCACTTATTAGGACTAGGACTACAGACTCTGTACCCACATCTATTTGAATATGAACAGGAGAATAAATGCATACTTCTCTGTCCAGTCTTCTTCAAGCATTATGTTTTTTTTCCCACTTTCTATCGTTCCTCCTTCACTAAATTTTAAAGTTGGAACACTGCAGTCAGACAACTAGACTCGTCCATCAGACTTGAAACATGATTCATCACTCCATAGAACACATTTCCACAGCCAAGGGGCAGCGTGCTTTACACCACTCCACCCGATGCTTGGCATTATGCTTGGTGATGTAAGGCTTGCATGCAGCTGCTTGAAATCCATGTCATGAAGCTCCCAGTACATCGTTTTTGTGCTGATGTTAATGCCAAAGGAGGTCTGGAAATCAGTTATTGAGTCAGCAGAGTGTTGGCAACTTTTACACACTCTGAACCTCAGCATTCGGCAAGGCCGCTGTGTAATTTTACGGGGTCTGACACTTCATGGCCGAGTTGTAGTGGTTTCTAAACACTTCCACTTTTCAGTGATAACACTCACAATTGATATCTAGGTGGAAAATTGCAACAGTGGCATCACATTACCATACCACAATCAAATTCAATAAGCTCTTCAGAATGACCTATTCTTTTACAAATGTTTGTACAGGCAGACTGCATGGCTAGGTGCTTGGTTTTATACACCTGTGGCAATTAGACTGAATGAAACACTGGAAATCAATGATTAAGAGGTGTGTCCCAATACTTTTGTCCATAAACTGTATTTTGGTGGGTCTGTGCCTGGAATCATGACAGAATTGTTTAGAAAACAAGCATTGTGTGGTTAGGGCTCTCCGTTAATTGTTGAATTTCAATTCAATTTCAATTTCAATTTTATTTGTATAGTGCTTTTAACAATGGACATTGTCCCAAAGCAGCTTTACAAAAAATAATGAAAAGGGTTATACATTTATAGAATTTTTTAGAAATTTTATCCCTAATGAGCAAGCAGGTGGCGACAGTGGCAAGGAAAAACTCCCTGAGATGACAAAAGGAAGAAACCTTGAGAGGAACCAGACTCATAAGGGAACCCATCCTTATTTGGGTGACACAGATGTGTGAATATAAACAAAAACAAAAGTGCAGGTAGACAGGCAGAGTTGAGTCTGCTGTTCTTTGATTCACAGCTCTTTGTTTTTGAAGGGGTAGTCCTGCCACATGACAGTCATTAGACAGCCACTCCTAACCAGACTACAGGGCTTGCACTCATTCATAAACTGACCAAATCTCTTTCAAATCCCATTAGCTATGTGCCCACTGCCTTGGCACTGTCCATTTTTAGAACGTGGTCTGACTCATATACTGACTGTGCAGTAATGCCAGTGCAGACACGTGCTTGGTTGGCAGATTTGAATCCTGGCTCAGAGCTGAATCTGGCCTGAGCTCATCAGCCTAAACAGCCTGTTGTTTGCAAACACTTAGGCACAGAGTCAAGCACTAAGCACCATGAGAAGCCTAGAAAGCAGTCTGCACTGTGTTTGAGATCAGACAATGAATGAGACAATAAATAACACATTATGTCTATACATGTTAAACGTATGGCACATTTATGGGCAGACCTCCCAAGTATTAGGACAGCAAAAGATAGTCTCAAAGTAAATTAAAGTAAATAACACTTAACATTTGGTTGATTATCCCTTTCTTGTAATAACAGCATCAAGTCTGTGACCCACTGACACCACCAAACTGTCACATTCGTCATTTGTGATGCTTTTCCAAGTTTGTACTACAGCTTTTTTCAGTTGCTGTTTGGATTTAGGTCTGGTGATTGACTTGGCCAGTCTAACAACTCCCACTATTTTCCTTACCAATGAAGTCTGTTGTGTTGTTTCTTTGTCATGCTGCATGATAAAGTTCCTTCCAATCAGGTTGCATTTATCTGTAAATTGGCAGACAGACTGTTTTTGTAAACATCTCAATTCATTTTGTTGCTAACATCATGAGTTACATGATTGATATTTCACATGGTCCAAGCCATGACACTACCTCTTCTGGGTTTGACTGATAAACTGGTATATTTTGGATCATGACCAGATCTTTTCTTTCTCCTTGACATTTTCATCACTTAGTTAGAGGTTAATCAACTGAACTCATCTCTGAATTTCTTCGCCAGTGTCCTCAGATTTTTACCACAGATGAATGGTTTGCATCTTTTAATATGGCCTCTGTATTAACCTATGATAACCCTTAGAATCTTGTTCTTCCTTGAAATGGAACCTGAAGTAGTGTTCCTACTTTTCTGCCATTCTTATGTTTGATGTGAACATTACCCAAAGCTCTGGTGACCTTGTCTCACCTGTATGGTATATTGCAGTCACACAAAGGTTTCAAGTTCTGGCTACTAATCAGGAGGTAGTGACTTCACATACTGGCACTGCCAAGCTGCCAATGTTGGGACCTTCTATCACAAAAATCCACAAATAGTATGCCAAACATTGCGCTGTTTGTCTGGGACGTTATGTGGGCCTGCTGCCCACAAATTACAAATCAAGCCCAGATCCACAGGCTGTACTTTAAAGACAGGGCATGCTGGCCCTGTCTTCTAACACCTCTTGGGTGCACACTCGCTTTTCACAGCCCTCAGTAGGACTGGCCACAACATCAGAGACTTGTAAGACGTTTTCAACTCATTTCAAGGCTCATTTCTAATGTTCAATGAGAGTATGATAAACTGATGCAGTGGTGAAGATAATGTTTGGGAAGATGGCTAAAGGAAAATGCAACTGCAGATGCTTTAGTCCATGTGATATGTCTAAGTCACTGGTTTTAAAACATTTTATAAAACTTAAATGAAACTATTAATAAAACATAAAAAAAAAATAAGAACAGCACCTATTATTGTATTGAACCCTATTCCTAGTCAATATGACAATATTAAATTTTGTGTGCGTGTGTACTACTCATTTAAGCATAAAAGAAGCACAATTTATTTTTCTTTTTTTTTTTAAACATTTGTTTAAATGATTTATTTATACGTGAAGTTTGGTCTGCTACAGTATGTCACTATTTAGCAAATATTTCAAGCATTAGAAATTCAGTCAGGCTAAAAAATAAAATAAAATGAACTATGCCACCTTGTGACCCAAAAACCAAACCAAAACAACGAAAATCGTTTAAAGACCTACGAGGTCTGTGCCTTACAAATGTCATCGCTGCATTATTCATTCAACCATTTATTCATTTACACAAACCGTTTTATCCTGGTCTGGGTTACGCTGAAGCTTATCCTGGAAACACCGGGTGCAATTGAGAGATATACTAGAAATGGGGCACCAGTTCTCCACAACGCATTATACATACACTCCTATTTGCTGACTAATTTACCAGGAAACCAGGATAAACCATACCAAGGAAGAACACTATCAGAGGAAAAAAAAAAAAAACAGGCAGAGAAAACATGGTGAGAGTGAGACAGATAGATCATCTGAGTCATTCATTTTCTATGAGCCCAAGTCTGAACTACATAAAAGTCGATGAAACCAACTATTATTAATTTTGTATGTTCAATACAGACCTTGAACAAGATCATTAAATCTAATGTCAGCTACATAAGAGAAGACCACAGTTATAAGAAAAATAGCAAATACAACCAGAACACAAGAGAAGTGTAAAATAACTAAGACGGCATACACTAAATTCCACCACCTAAAATTGGATTTAGATGGAAACAGATTAAAAGAATGATTCGTTCTTTGGATCAGGCATCATTAATAATTATAGACATTTTGACCAAATCTCTTGGGTGTGAAGAACAATAGATGGACTCTGGATCCAAGACAGCTACTCATTTCCCACCGAATCACATTCTATGAATGAATATTTGCTCATTTATTCATTTTGTCCGGTTCAGGGTCACAGTGCATCTGGACTCAATGCCACCTCACAGGTTCCTCTAGGTCCCATTCAGGGTATACCTCCACATCATGCCCAGCATTTGTATTTCCACCTTGTCTACAATGCTTGGAGGTGGCAGCACATGGACCCATTTGATAGAAAATGTGGAGTTATTACTGCTGTAGCATCACCAAAAAAAAAAAAAAAAAATTGCTTGACCGTATGCATCTGTCCTTCATTAGGCTTGGTTGCATCATGAAGAATAACAGCACTACTTATAGCTCTAAGCTGCTTTAAGCTGGCCTCAGCTGAACGAGACAAGTGTCCAAGTTGGGACAGTTGGACTCTCTTATCAGTGTTACCTGGCGCTCTGGAGTTCTGGTGCAGTAACCAGAGATTTCATCACGTAGAACCGCAGACAAATAGGCAGAGAGAGAGAGGAAGCATGAGCGTACAAAAGCAGGTTTACCTCCTCCCCTGCACCACCTCTCCAGGGGGCTGTCGAGCTGTTAATTGACGAGTTGAATGCTTTTTCCACTCCCTTGTGATCCATCCATCCCTCGCACACACGCGCGCACACACACAAACAGGCAGGCACACAGAGACAGCACTATAAGAAACACTTACACTTTATTATGAGATAATTATGGTGCATCAGGACAGTGTGGAGCTTAAGTCTAAAATGGCACTTAAAGCCCAAGCAGGCGTCTGCCCATAATGACGCGTCATGTTGCTGTGCGTTTTTAATTATGACAAGAGTTCCGACGACGTGTGCCACTCTACATAAACGAGTCCAATTAATTGCAGGCGCTGTCGCTTATCTGTCCCTTGCTGAACAGTGGTGATTCATTGTCAAATTAGTGCCTGCCTGCCTCAGCAGAGAAAAGAGAGAGAGGAAGAGACAGAGAGAGAGGAGAGTATAAGAGAGAGACTGATGGAGAGAGAGAGAGAGAAAGAGAGGGAGAGAGAGAGGGTGAGGGAGGAGGAGGAGAGAGAGAGAGGCAGCTGTGATGCTGCAGTGCTAACAGTGACAGGGTTAGGGTGAACAAAAGAGCAAGGTTGACAGGAAAGCTACTACTCTCTGACATAGAGCAGATAGGCTGGAGTATGGTGTGTGTGTGTGTGTGTTTTCGTCTCACACCTGCGTTTTCCACTGCTGGTCTGTCATTAAAGCAAAGCTGTGGAACAGGACAGATTCTTCTGCTACCATCTCTCGCATGCTTTATTAGTCACACAAACACATTCTCAACTTTTCTAAGCCGTTCTCCTTACGTTCTGTCACCTGTCTATAAAATATCTGCTCAGGAGTAAAACTCCAGTTTCTCAGGTCTCTCAGACTCTAATCGAGACGGGAAAACAACCTAAATGACGCGGCAACATCCACGATGCGTTCCTGTTCGAGTGTTAAGTCAGAAAGATGCTGATTGTTATCATCACTGCAGAAATGAAAACAGGTGGAGTTTAGTCAATGCACAAATTTATTGGGATTAGTTTTATAAAATCACTTTGTACTTAAAAAACTTTCAGATAAAAAGGTTTGATAAACAGAGTGCTGGAGAATGAGTCATATAAACAGGGTAAAGACAAGTACACGGTTGGTCTCATATTCATACAGGTTTGTATGTTATAACCACTTTAGTTAACAAGGAAAGGTTATAATTAGTGCATATTTGGTGAAACTGCACTGTTAAAGGAACTTGGCACTACTTGACCCCACCTCCTATGAGCTACAACACCAGGCGTTCTGTAAAATATTAGACTCTCTATGTATCGTATTTAATTAAGTAGAATTATTTTCAGTTTCGTTTTCACAGCAGCAGCAATAGTACTTAAGACAGAATATGGTCCATGCTGATGTATACACAGTTGTGTTAGATACTGATTCCGGACTTAACCATTAAGAATGGAAGAATTTGTAAACATTGAGTGTCTGTGCAACAGAAAAATCCTTCAGGAATTGTGCAACACTAAAGTATTGTTCATTATATAAATGCTAAAAGCTAAATGTAAGCTACTATTGATTACTCTGGCTGCTGATGTATAACTATAGCTGAATGTTTTGTATTCTTTAGCTCAGACTGCAGTATTTTCAGACCTTTGATTCATCACTTAGAAATTAAACTCAAAATGGGCGGGCATCCCAAACTTATCACACGCATCAGTTCTGGTTATACATCACAACAAAGCTGCACTGTGAAGAACACTATTTGTAGATTTGCACTATTGGTCTCGTTGCGTTTTAGTTGTTTAAGTTCAGGAAAAGTTAAGTTTTGTTCTTTAATTCAGCAAAATTCGGTGCAGTGATGAAGCATTCAGCATTCAGCATCATTCCACTTTGTGTTTTACCAACAAAGTGCCTAACAAACAAAGGCTCATCTATAATATGAAAAAGGTTCCATCCCAATACTGATACATTTCTCACTGTTTACTCTGCTCTGAGTAGCTGAAGGGCTCCTAGATGGATGTGGAGCTTCAACCGCTTCAGACTCGGCTCTGGGTTAGTGGTCAGAGAAGCCTGGCATGGGGAAAGGCCGAGCGAACGCTTCCACGCGACCGCGCAGTTCGGCAATCCGTGCAACAGTCTCAGGATCCTCCAGCAGGAAGCTCTTGAACTCTGCTAATTTCTCTACACACCATTAGAGACAAGTGAGAGACAGGTGAAGGGGGGGGTTAGTGTGGACATGAGAGTCTACAGCACAGAATCAACAGTAATTAAGGAAGAAGTCTGCGATTTTTAGAGCCCTCTGCTGTGTGTAAGCCAAATCCGTATTGCATTAAGCATTAATATTAGCATGATACTACACCGGGATTAGATTACCTGTCTGAGCGATTAGCTTTTATTAATCGTCTCCCACTGGTCAAGTAGACTCAGCAGACTCTTTTTTTCTTTTCCTCTGGCTGCTGAATATTTTATTCAGCAACCCAAGGAAGTGAAAAAAGCATACTTGCTGTTAATGTTTGCAATGTGTAATTTGGTTTGCATATAAAAAAATGATAAACGCACCAGGTAGACAGACCTGTAACTATAGCATGTATGACATGATGCAACCTTTTCAGAATCAAGTATGTGGAAATACTTAAAGTGTGATGTAAAATCAACATGACACACAGCTACCTCATGCTTCAACAGGTCAAGAAAAAAACAAATACACTAAGCCAGGCTCAAATTATATTTTTAAGGTTGTATACACAATGTATTACTTCAGACACTTGTATACTCATGTCTCTGTCAATGCATTTATCTAGCGAAAAGCTTTCTATTAAAAGTTATTGCATTCTTAGCTACCATTTTCAACTTGGTACAGGATTCTAGGCAAACAAAATAAGAGCTGGTCCTGCCTAGGGAGCTAATATCTGTCCACGCACAAGTTATTTGTATGTAAAAGAAGCAGAGTTTAAACTTCTGCTGTGGCTAGAGCTAAATTTGCAGATAAGTTTAAAAAGAAGCCTGTAATGAGACTAAACAGATCCATTGTAAAGCAGTTTCTGACACTATAAAGGGCAATACCTACCATATAAATGAGAAACGGTAAAGAGATCACAAACTCACTGGTCTTTTTCTTGACATCCAGAGCGATTTTGAAGCCTTCGTCCAAGAAATCCACAACACGCTCAAAGTCGGCCTCTTTGAACCGCCGGGAGGTCAGAGCTGGGGCACCTGGTATACAAGAGGGAATGAAAGATGACAAGCAACAACCGTATGAGTTTCAGGAATGCTGTAGACTAGAAGTCTGAGTTTGAGAGTGTGTGTGTGTGTGTGTGTAAAACATGCTACATACCCAGTCGCAGGCCTCCAGGTGTGAGGGCGCTCTTGTCCCCGGGGCAGGTGTTTTTATTGGCTGTAATGGAGACGAGCTCCAAAACCCTTTCAGCACGTGCACCGTCCATTCCCTGTGTTCTCAAATCAACCAGCACCAAGTGATTATCAGTCCCACCTGAGAGAGATAGAGAAAGAAAAAAAGGAGAGAGAGAGAGAGAGAGAGAGAGAGAGAGAGAGAATACAGTAATTAAGATAACATTAAGATAACCCCTTGGATAAGTAAATATAAACACTCCTAGACATGAAATGAGTGTTCACCTGACACAAGAGTGTATCCTTTTTTCAGCAATGCATCAGCCATGGCTTTAGCGTTCTTCATCACCTGTGCAATATACTCCCTAAACATTGGAGTGTTGGCCTAGGGACAGGATGGGGGGGGGTTGGTCAGGGACAGGTATGCAGGAAGGTCAAAAAAGGTATTTTACAGATACAGATGTGTAAAAAACAGATTGGTCTTGGTGTGTGTGAGACTGCTGCAAGAATGGAAAAAAAACACATATTGGTAATGTTTTATAGCAATGTCGTTAGAGACCCCTTAACCGCCTATGTCACTGTGACGTCACCACACTAGCTGGAGGCAAAACAAAGGACGTCAAAACTAGCGCTACTGCTGCCACATGACAGTTCGACTTTAAATTTTTGTTCTTGTTCTGTTGTTGGGTGCCAAAACAGGAAGAACAGGGTTAGTGGTTCAAAACTTATGTTTTACCGGATACCAGCCGATACAGTCAAAGTCAGATCAAAAAAAGGGCGGCAGCTGTGGTTGAACACAATAAGGGTTAGTAGACAGACACCATCATAAACAATGCTCATGTCAGCAGCGCAAAATTTCATATCAGGAAAGAAATAGTTACATGAAAAGTTTCTCTGATGGGATGTATTGGTCATTATGTTCAAATTGGAAGTAAATAAGGGGAATGTCCGATTCTGTGCTGCTAACTCATTATTTGACGCACTGTTACGCAAACTGATGCATAATTTCCTGCAGTTTCCGAAATAAAGAAAATTGAATTAGGGCATTAGCTAGTGTTAATGTTAACTTCTTAAACAAAACATAACAGATGAAATTGTAAAATTGTAATGGTTGAGACAAGGCTCTGAAACCTCCAAAAAGTAATTCATAATTACATAAAACAGGTCTAAACTAGGACAAATATAAATCGGTTTCAAACAGGACTAAACCAGGGCTAAACTATGTGTATAACCAGGACTATGCCAGAGATTTATCTTATGAACTGTTTACAAAATTATTCACTGAACAGGTTTATGTTGGCCAGTGACCTAAGCTATCCCTTGGCTTAAATCCTACAGACATCCTTGGACACTAATCTAAAAGCTTCTATTAAATGTTATAATCCTCATACTTTGTAGGAAAATACTTATACTGATATACTTCTATGGATGCTGACAGCCCAGAATTTGTACGCAGTTTGTTAGCTAACGCTTGTCAAAACATTGCCTCCAGAGCCTCCTTTTGCCTCCAGCTAAACCCCACCCACCAAACACCGCTGGAATGTTTACAAACATATAAAGGATCGATTTAGTAATTAAACTAAGTATTTAGTGTTAAACAGATACTACAATAGCAATAAAATGTTGCTGTAGCAGTTATTTCTGAAGACACCCAAGAACTTTTAGCTCAATGTGTATAAGACTAATGTTCATTTCAGTTTGAGAGCTAGAAAATTCAAAAGAAACAAATGACAGATTCAGACTACATGATTTCAGATCAGATTTTCTAGTCAAAAGCAAAAAAAAAAAAGGTTGAGTTTCGTGTCCATCACCGAAGGTGTGAACAGTTCAGAGATGGATTCTGACCAAGACTTTGCGCCATCTCAAACCACCCGAATATTTTAAAAAGTTTGAAATTATCGGCACAAATCAGAGTTGGAGTTGTAGATCTAGCTCTCTATGAAGAGACAGTGATAAGTGATAGCCAATGAGAGTGTGAGATGGAAGAAGCTAGGATAAAAAATTGTTTTTTTGCTGGGCTCGATTTTAACAAAATCACAAGAATATAAATACTTTTTTGTGTGGTTTTTGTGAGTATAGGGATTATATACTTCCCCCTAGGTGACAAATCTGGTCATTTCTGAACTCTTGTCCGCACTCAATTGTAGAGTTTGCACAACACAATTTTGACAAGACATCAGATTACAAGAATGAACAGTGGGTAATTTGACTAGTTTTGTAATTTTAGTAGTCTGAACTGGCATTAGTGAGGGACAGGAGATAAAGAAAGAATATAAACTGTGCTGTCTATACTGTGCTGAGCTGTACTATACAGACCCATTAATACTCCCTAATACCCACACTGATATATACTGGGCTCAGTTGCTGAACCTGTTACTGTTGTGACACTTTCACTCCGCACTTTAGCCTGAATACTGTGATCACTGCTGCTCTAATTTATTACAGTCTACCACCTCATACTGGCATTAGTGCAATACCTGCTGATGCTGCTCATCTAAAAGTTATGTATATAGATATAGCTCTTCCTGTAATTCTGAATTTATGACCAGGTTTATGTCTGTCCCTGTCTAACATGTGTGCTACGGTAACATTGGAATTTCCTTCGGGATTACTACAGTCTTATCTTAAAGCAATGAAGTGTGTTTGGTTTTATAGCGTACCTGTCGCAGAGCCACAGCAACACCAGCGATAGCGTGATTGTGGGGACCTCCCTGGAGAGAGGGGAAGACTGAGAAGTTGACCTTGTCCTCGAGGTCATACATCACCTGAGTGCCTTTCTTATCCACAGAGCGCACGCCCTTACGGTAGAATATAAGCCCGGCTCTGTGGAGAAAGGAGAGGAGTTTACGTTATAAATGGACAAACAAAGCACTTCAGTCGCTCGAGATAATAAACTGAACTTCACCTGAACTACAACACAATTAACGCCTAATGTGTTTAGGATATTTCATCTAATTAATTAGTTAATTAACTGGAGGGAAATAGATCTTGTTTATCTATCTTGCATCTGAAGGATTACTCTGTCATTACGTAGGTCAGTGAATAGTAGTGTTCGACACACACGTGTGCTTGTGTCCACACTGTACCTGGCTCCTCTGAGGGATTTGTGCGTGGTTGTGGTGACGAGGTCAGCGTACTCAAATGGAGAGGGAACAGCTTTAGCGGCCACAAGGCCGCTAATGTGGGCCATGTCTGCCAGCAGGAATGCATTTAACTCAGTACACAGCTATAAAGAGAGGAAGGGAGGGAGGGAGGGAGGGAGAGCGAGAAAGGGATCTTTTTAGAGAAACACCATGTAAATATGTCTATTTTTCTACATTCTATATTTCATTTACATTCCAGATTGCAAAAATTTAGTTTCCATATCAGGCTGACCAGAGAAAAGTGAGGTCTAGAGACAGACTAGGGCAGACAAATTAAAAACGTTTCACACCAGACAGAGTGCCTTATAAAAATCTACTTTCTAAAATGATTGTCTAAAGAAAATGAATGTGATTGTCTGCCTAAACTGAGTTCACTGAATGAGATTTTTTCATATGATCTAATTATCAACTGACATATTTATGCACCGATCTGCAAGAATATGTGATGTGTGTGCTGCTGCCAGTGTGTAGGTGATGTTTATCACACAGTAAAATCAGGACACAGCAAAAAAAAAAAAAAAAAAATCCATCTGGCCCTGCAGGAAGAGAGGGATAGATAAAAAGAAGCCATAACAGAAGAGGCAGAAAAGAATGAAAGGTAAGAGGATGGAGTGATGAAGAGATGGATAGACAGATGTATCCAAATCAGAGATTTTTTGTATACTGGCTGAGGTCATATATCAGATTACTCACAAATGTAAGTAGCACAGAAAGAGTTCACTGGGGAAGTGATAAGTCAAGTCTAACAAAATGTTATAAGAGTGTTTTGAGTCCAAATTTTTTATTGCTATTCTGAATAAACCCTATGTTAGGTTAATTTGATTACGTATGGATGAAAGTTGATTACGTGAGGTATCTCAAAAATGAGTGTCTGTACAAAGACGGCCTATGCACATGCACACAGAAATGCTCTGAAAAACAAAGCATGAATCTGGGAAGAAGACCAGAATAAAAGGTTGTAGATTAAGTTTAAAGCAAAACACGAAAAGGTCAAAATTTTAGGTCAAAAGTTTAATATAAGAAAAGGTTTAGAAGAGTCAGTAGACATTATTTTAACCATCAGGTACAAGAAATAAGAATTGATTTAATATAAATACAGCATACTGCTGACACATATGACCTCATCCAAAGCAAACTAAGATGTGTATGCATGACATTGACATTTTGACAATTTTTGTGTATGATGTGTGGACATTTTTTTATGTCAATTGTGTACACCACCAATATTTCACAAATGACGACTGATAAAAGGTGGAAAAGTTTAGAAAGAAAACAACAGTAGTGAAAATCTAATCGGTGTAAACAATAGGAATAAGTTAACAGTAGTGATTAGTTTTGGTAAACCTTACAAGGGTACATATAAACTGTAAGACTGTGAATGTAATTTGGATTCATTAGCAGACCTCTCTGTAGGAGAGTCTGGAGTGTGTTCAGCTGTATAAACTCTTATTTGAAGAAAGAGACAACTGCCTCTCTAAACTTTAATTCTTTTTTCATTAGATTTTTGGTTTATTTATTACTTTACATTTATTTATAATAAGTATTACCCATATAATTTCTACTGCACTACAGAAGACAACAATTTTTTTTTCTGTGGCTGGATCGCAGTTGGTGTTCTACACTATATACAGGTACTGGTCATAAAATTAGAATACCATGAAAAAGTTTATTTCTTTCAGTAATTCCATTCAAAAAGTCAGACTCGTATACTATACTCATTTATTACACACAGACTGATATACTTCAAGTGTTTATTTCTTTTAATTTGATGATTATAACTGACAACTAATAAAACACCAAATTCAGTATCGCAGAAAATTAGAATATTTCTTTAGACCAATCCAATCTAAATATTTCTTTAGACCAATTTAGATTTTTAGAAATGCTGGCCAGCTAAAAAGTATGAACATGAAATGTATAAGCATGTACAGCACTCAATACTTAGTTTGGGGCTCCTTTTGCCTGAATTACTGCAGCAATGTGGCGTGGCATAGAGTCGATCAGTCTGTGCACTGCTCAGGTGTTATGAGAGCCCAGGTTGCTCTGATGGTGGCCTTCAGCTCTTCTGCATTGTTGGGTCTGGGATCTTCCTCTTCACACTACCCCATATGGGGTAGTTCTATGGGGTTATGGTAAGGCGAGTTTGCTGGCCAATTAAGAACTGGAATACCATGGTCCTCAAACCAGGTACTGGTAGCTTTGGCACTGTGTGCAGGTGCCAAGTCCTGTTGAAAAATAAAACCTGCATCTCCATAAAGTTGGTCAGCAGCAGGAAGCATGAAGTGCTCTAAAATTTCCTAGTAGACGGCTACATTGACCTTGGACCTCAGAAAACACAGCTTCTGACGCTGTCTCTTGTTCAAAAGTGGCTTGACACAAGGAAAACGACAGCCGTAACCCAGGTCTTGCATACGTCTGTGTGTGGTGGTTCTTAAACAAAGACTGGACTGCAGTTGGAGTCGGTGCTTCAGTTCCCCCTCACATTTATAAAAGGGTTTTGTTTGTCACAATTCCCTCCAGGGTGCGGTTATCCCTATTGCTGTACACTTTTTTTCTACCACGTCTTTTCCTTTCCTTTACCTCTCTATTAATGTGTTTGGACACAGAGCTCTGTGAACAGCCAGCATCTTTAGCAATGATCTTTTGTGTCTTGCCCTGCTTGTGCAAGGTGTCAATGGTCATCTTTTGGACAACTGTTAAGTCAGCAGTCTTCCCCATGATTGTGTAGCCTAAAGAACTAGACTGAGAGGCCATTTAAAGGCCTTTGCAGGTGTTTTGAGTTCATTAGCTGATTAGAGTGTGGCACCAGGTGTCTTTAATAGTGAACCTTTTCACAGTTCTAATTTTCTGAGATACTGAATTTGGGGTTTTCATTAGTTGTCAGTTATAATCATCAAATTAAAAGAATAAAAGAAATAAACACATCAGCCTGTGTGTAACGAATGAGTATAATATACAAATTTCAATTTTTGAATGGAATTACTGAAATTACTTTTTCATGATATGCTAATTCTATGACCAGCAGCTGTACAATGAGGGCACTAGATAAGATGCCCCAGGTAGAGTACAGCATAGTTTCTATGCACAAATAAAATTAATAGGAAGCCAAACTCTGGCTTGATAATTATAGAGAAACAGGACTATTTTGATTCTCAGAAAGGCGGGTGTAAATTAGCATAAGGCTGTGTTACAGCTCTGACTAGCAGGCTACTGATGAACACATTCTTTCAGCACTGTTTGGTACACCAGCTGTTTGCAAAACACAGCCTTTATCATATGACATGCTGCATTGGATGAAAGATGCCAGAACAAGTCAGTTTCTACCCTCCCTGTACTGGTATGTCTGCTGAATCGGGAAATGTATATCTCTCTCTCTCTCTCTCTCTCTCTCTCAAGCCCAACACATGTACTTGTTAATAATTACAAATAAGATCGTTTGGTATGTGTGTCTGCACTGTGGCATGATGTTATAACAAAACCATAGCATGGGTCAGTGGATGTGACAGTTCCATTTAACAGCAGTCTGGCTTCATAAACATGCAGCTGAGTTCATAATCCAACTTTATACAATAATGTTACAATATTAACTTATGTACATGTCCACTCTGTTGTGT
>JAOVVF010000017.1:10495362-10510865 GCA_028565595.1 Duopalatinus emarginatus | reverse complement strand
ACACACCATCCCCACTGTCAAATATGGTGGTGGCAGCATCATGCTCTGGGGCTGCTTCTCTTCAGCAGGGACAGGGACGTTGGTCAGAGTTGATGGGAAGATGGATGGAGACAAATGCAGGGCAATCTTGGAAGGAAACCTGTTGGAGTCTGCAAAAGACTTGAGACCTGGGTGGAGGTTAAACATAAAGCCAGGGCTACAATGGAATGGTTTAAAACAAAACATATTTGTGTGTTAGAATGGCCCAGTCAAAGTCCAGACCTAAACCCAATCGAGATTTTGTGGCAAGATCTTAAAACTGCTGTTCACAAATGCTCTACACACACACACACACACACACACACACACACACACACAGAGCATAATTTCATAAAACAGATCAAAATGAGCTCTACTGTCCTCTTATTTAGCTATTTAGCAGCTTATTAACCATTTAGTCACAGGTTTTCCTAGTAAAGTTCAGGAAGATCAGATTAAATGTGCTGCATTTGTTCTGTTTATTATGGTTTCTGCCATGACTGTATATTATACAAATATTTTTAATGTACTTTTTTATTATAAGTCTATTTGTAATAGATTAGTAAGTAATTATAAAAATGTTTTCAGTTTATAAAAGTAATTTGTGTGATGATCATATTACGGTATAAGACATACGCCTTTCCCAATTCACATTCCTTTGTTGTGCTGATGAACTACTACTATAATAAATTAGTGTACATAAAAAAGGATTCGAACTGAATGTCTGTTTATGCCTGAGCAAAACTGTAAAGTGAACAGAGAGAGGTCTGCTTAGCTTACAGCCCTAAAATATATAATAATAAGGCTGAATTTGATTAGTACTGCTCATTCTGAGTGGCACTGACATCATCTGTATCAAATAAAGTCCCACCCTCATTTACACCCGGCATTAACATGTGTCACAAGTACACAGCCGAGACGTGTAGCCGCTCACACCTGACATTACAAATGCATCCCCAGTGGTCACTCATCATCTGGTTTCGTACATTGTTTTGCAAATTTGTTACACAGTCCCGTGCTACATTTATTTCCATGCAGAAATATCCTGAAAATCATCTCTTATGCTTCTGTACAGACTGTTTCAAATATTTTAATCACATGATCTGCAAAGTAAACTTTGAAATGAATGAGAGATGAGATGAGCTATGTAGGTACAAAAAGCAGCTGCTTTCATTTATGATCTTACAGTAGTGTTGTTATTCGTTAGCCTAGCAGCCGAGCTCTACCACTCCGCCTTACACAATGTTTATATATTTTCCATATAAGACTGTTGATTAGGCAGTCCTTCGTTGTTGCTCATGCACAATTTTAAGGGTGAGAACTAGAGATGGACCGGGCAGAACAATCAGCCGATACCGGCTACAAGGCTGGATGTACTTTTTAACTAGTGCAATCAAGACGTCTACACTGGTTTGTTACCATTTATAATGAACAGAGCCAGCCCAAGACATACTCAAATTGCATAGGCGCTTGAGGCCCCAACACCACCAGGGGGCCCCATGAGCACCAAGATATCATGATAAAAAATATAGTTCAAAATAACATTGAATAATAAATTAAAACTGTATTACACAGGAATGGTCGGATGGGTATTGGTGGCCCCAAATGAAAATCTGCTTAGGGCCCCATAAAGGCTTGGACCGGCCCTGATAATGAACATGCGTGACAGACGGAAAGAAGGTCTTATTGCTGAGTCACATACAGTAAAAAAATGGCCAGACTGATGCACATCATTTATCTGTATATCTAAATACAATATGAAATTTCTTCAGCCATGTATAAAGCCTGCCATTTATCCTCTTCATCAAAAGTTAAAATGTCTGCATTTCCTGAAACACTAGGTGGAAACACATCAATGGGTTCACACTGGGCTGCCGCAATTCGTAATTATGCCTCATTTATTTCTCAACATTGACAAACTCTCAGGATGTCCAAGTTAGACAAATATCGGCCGATCACTGACCTCATATTTGGTTGAAAATCGGCTGATACTGATAAATCCTTCCATCTCTACAGACAGCTATGCACACATCATAAAGACACTCCCATCACTACAAATTATACACAATCATGATTATCACATGTCCTCCAGCATTTTTACTTAACAGACATACTGGATATGTGGAAATCATCTTTCGTGAACAAAACACGGCGTAATCTTTCCAGATGTGGGAATGTGCAGTCTGTAAAAATTAATTAAATGAATTCTCTGAGAAACACTAGTAATAATTACATTAGCCCACCTCTCATGTACAGCCAGTCCGAACAGAGTTATAGCATATTATCCCCCGCCACTCCCAGTTTTTCTCTCGCATTTCATTACATCCACTCATTTGCATTCGTTGCTGCTCTCTTCAGATTTCTATACATATGAAAAAAATGTTTCAAAACTCTGCCAAACTTAAAACAAAATGGTTCAACAATTTTAGCAATACCGTTTTTTTAAAACCTTGTTGTTCCTGGTGAAAATCACTTATGCAACGTTGGTGCATAATAAACACACTGACAAGAACATCATAACTAACGGTAATAAAGATAATGGAGCTGCTACCCATCCCTTTTCTAATTCACCAATGTGCCGTACTGCACGGGAGGCCAGGAGCATGATGAACTGCTTCATTTAAAAAATGTTATTAAAAAACAATTAGCTCAATGATGTGGGAGCATTAGGAGACGATGTATGAGACTGACTCTGCTTAACGGGTGGACAACTCCTGGTCACTTCATCAGGAGCCATCTTATGTGGTAAAGCAGGCACCTAGGGGGCCTCAGGGATATAATGGGTAAATACTGTAAATGGGTAAACGGTGTGAGTAAATAAATAACACTAATGAGCATCGTAATAGTCTTTAGGGAACTGGACATAATGAATAAAGTGTTTGTTACTTCAGCACAAGCAGAAGGGCAAATCAGGTAAGGTCTTCTAAGGTTCAGAAGAGCTCACAGTTGACAGTTAATACAGTAATATGACTGTAATAGACTGGAAAATCCCAAACGGTACTTACTATGGACATTACAGCCAGAGATAAGAAATACTGATGCAAATGAAAAGGTATATAATGAGTATGAGGAACATGATGTAAAATATAATGTCTAACAAAAAAAAAAAAAAATCAAACGATCACCCTGATCCACCCGGACTACCTACTACTACTTAGAGCTCACATCAACTGAACATCACTTGCTGCAGCAGCAGAGTATAAACTCACATGAACAGTGTAAAGATCACCGTGATGGACAGGCTAAAGATACTCCTAGGCGTAGACTGCAACTGATATGAACAGCCATTGCAAAAAAAATAAAAAATAATAAGACTGCAATAGTCGTGAACAGACAGGTTAAAACTTTCCCCAAAGGAGTCTGGTTCCTCTAAAGGTTTCTTCCTTTTGTTATCTCAGGGAGGTTTGATTTTAGACCATCGTCACCTCCAGCTTGATCACTAGGGATAATATTTATCTCAATGTAAAATGCCTACCAGATTTTCTGTTTCTATAAAGCTGTTTTGGAACAATGGTCATTGTTAAGTGACATACAAATAAAATTTCATTTATGCAGTTAACCAGTTAGCCATTCATTTGGCATGTTAAATCATGCAGATACAGGTCAAGAGCTTCAGTTACTTTGACCACGGCATGGGTGTTGGTGTCAGACATCATTGAATATTTGAAAAATTGCTCGTTTCTGAGCGCAGCAGTCATTACAATTTACACAAAAGAGTGGGAAGAAACAAAAGCTATCCAGTGAGCTGGAGGTCTGTGGGAGAAAATGTGCTATTAATGAGAGAAGTCAGAGGAGAATAGCAAGACAGGTTCGAGCTGATGGGTAAGTAACTCAGATAAGCACTCTTTACAACCATGGTGAGCAGAAAAGCATCTCAATAGGCACAACATCCCAAACAGCAGCAGGAGGCCACACTAAGTAACCACTAAGTTGTTAGTTTCTACACACTAAAGTGCCAGAAAAACTGGTGCACCAGTTTACGACACTTGATAGGTCCCCCACGGGACATGAACTCTACAGGCTTGGGCAGTGAAGGCAGTGTTCCCGCAGAACAGTCCACAATTATGTTGTATTCTGAGGTGTAGGATGTCTGTGTTCCACAGCATGTGGCAGGGCATCCTAGATGTTGAGATCTGGTGATTTAGGTGGGAATGACACAACCTTAGATTTAGATGAGTGTTCCTCTGAACATACTTTGGAGTCTCTAATAACGTGGTGGCTCATTGTTCTGTAGGAAGAGGCCAAACCCATCAGAATGAATATAGGACATGAGCAGGTATAACTTGTCAGAAAGGAGAAAACACACAGAGTTCACCAGTCAAGGAAGTTTGTAGACGAATGAGGTGTCTTATGAAACGTTAGTTAAACGAACAGCTAGGTCCAAAAGTCTGAAACCAAAATGAGAAAACAGTTTTCAACAAACAAACGGAGTAAATGTCAACTATCTTGAATGTTTAAGATTCTGCTCTATTTCTAGGTACCTATTTAACCGTAAGGAAATTTGTGACACTGAACATATGAACTGTTTTGTATAATGGGTCAGATATTTCTTATATCAGATCTCCTGACAGTTGAAGCATTTTCTTTTTTAGATGACGCTCAAACTGACCTGAACTAAAATGGATTATAAGGTTTTGCATGCCAGCTCGAGTACACACGGTCATTAAAGTAAAAAGAAGACAAACCAAATACTAAAAATCTCTGAAATGTGTCAAAGATTTTTTCACACAAGATTTAATGAATGTCAAGCATTAGTTCTCTTAGACAGTTGGATGTGGACAATTGGGTGCATGTCTTATGGGATATTAGCCAAGTTAACATCTCTAACTATACCACCACATAGTTAGTTGGAGGCACACAGATGACGAGAGATGAAACCCAGTTTGCACTAGCTAAAAACCGCCATTTCTCTGGAGAGACACACAGATTTTATGTAACTGTAATTAAAATTTAATCAAACTTAAGCTAGACCCCATTTGAAGCTCTGTGTCCGAAAAAAAAAATCTGGTTTGGACAGGCATGAATTTTTTTTTTTTGATTTGCAGAACTGAACCGTTCACAGGTTTACTGTGACACTAATGTGGTAACAAGGGTGGTCCTGTGCCTTTTGTTTGCAAAACGGCATGTAAAAATTCACTGTCGGTTCGTCAGCTTTCAGACTTCCACAGCTGAGCTGAGCAAAACCCTTAGAAGCTATAGTAGCTATATGCCTTTTAGACACACACACACACACACACACACACACACACACACACACACACACACACGTGCATGCACAAAACCTGGCCATTCCTATCCTCGGCTGCCGTAAGCCTGAGGTGAGAGCAGGAAGTGACCATGAGAGCTGCACTGGCACAGCTTCCCTGGCTCTCTGTCAGCACCAGCGACCCTGTGCCAGCACACCCGCTCAGTATGTCTGCCTGTGGGCCACCTCATGCACGTGTGCATACACACAGACGCACATACACACACACACACACACAAGTCATTACTCTCTGACAGGACTTGTCCTTTGCTGTCTGCTCTTCCAGTAGGGACACACAGCCATTGTGATATAGGGGAACTGGAGTAACATTTAAGTGTGTGTACACACACACCAATAGCCTGTGAGTTAAAACAATCTGTAAACACTTAGGTGTCCCACAGAAGCTTTTGAACTGTCTGTCCATCAGCTAGTCACTCACACACACAGTTACATTTACATTTACACACACACACACACACACACACACACACACACACACACACACACACACACACACACACAGACCTCTCTGGGATATGATCAACACTTGCAGCTCATATTTAAATATTTCTGAAATGAAAAAAAAAGATGAAAATTGGAGCTGATAAGACCTGATAGGGAAGGGCTGTCATGGACCTATTTTTGGAACGAGCGAGAGAGAGAGAGAGAGAGAGAGAGAGAGAGAGAGAGACTAGGAGAGAGAGAGGGAGGAAGGGGGAGAGAAAGAGAGAGAGAGAGACAGACTAGGAGAGAGAGAGGGAGGAAGGGGGAGAGAAAGAGAGAGAGAGAGACAGACTAGGAGAGAGAGAGGAAGGAAGGAAGGGAGAGAGAGAGGGAGGGAGAGAGAGACTAGGAGAGAGAGAGAGGGAAGAAGGGAGAGAGAGAGAGAGAAAGAGAGAGAGAGGGAGGGAGAGGGAAAGAGAAAGAGAGTGCACACTCTGAAGGTGAACTTTGAAGTGAGAACTTTGTATGAAGCATCAGAAGAGCTCAAACGCACACCGCAACACAAGAACACACATCCACTCACACACCTCTCATCTGGCAGGACTGATGCAACGTCTACACACACTTGTCATTTTGCCATTTCACATCTGTTCCTCCCGAGTCATGTAAGAACGTGACCCAAAAGAAAGGACAAAAGTCATTTCATTTGACTTATTATTTTTTGTTTCTATTTCTTGTTTTCAAGGGCAGGAGTCAATTTTACAGATGACTGCTGTCCATCAAGGTCTCGCTGGATGACAATGGGCTTTGTAACGTGGGGTGACGGAAGAAGAGCGTGGGACGAGGGATAGAGCGAGTCGAAAAGTGTCAGCAAGCGCAGAATCAGTCAGAGTGACACATGCTCTTTTCTTTCCCTGTCAGGGACTAATAGGAGAGCAGCCGTTACAAATTACCCGCCGATTTGGCTGAGGAAGGCACAGGCCAGGGGCAGAGACAGAGGGAGCGAGAGAACGGGAGCGAGACAGAGAGGTGGAAGAGAGCTGCGCTCCTCTAGCCCTCGGCTCTTTCCGTGTGACACAGAACAATCAAGAGGGTGGAAAGCCAATTTCCTGCCGAGACTGGGGAACATTATCGCCATAATCCTGGAGATGGAGTCGAATCCGACTGGCGATCCTGGAACTCGTCAGTCTCCGTCAGCCCATGTTCACTGGTGCATGATGGGGCACATCTGGCGCCGCTGAGGTGAAGACCGAGCTCAGCGGCGATGAAACGCCTCACCCGTTTCTCATCAGCTGATTTCAGAGCAGAGGAACGTTAAGGGTGCTGAAGAAATCTTTTTAATATGCATCTAGAGTAAGTCTGAATTTTTGAGTGCGCACTCAATCAGTTCTAGATTTGACGACGATGTTGTGCCAGCGCTAACGCGGGCAGCTGGAGCTGTCCCCTCCCAACCGTTTACTTCTGCAAATCTGGGACTTCTGCAGAGCACGGCCAAAAATAAACATGAAACCATTCAAATATATATTCTAATCAATTATTAAGTGACCTTCAGACTGATCCAAATATGACAGTTTATCTTACTTTATATCCACAACAAACAGTTTTGCAGAAACAGACATATGAACAGATTAGGATTAAATAAACAAACATTAAGGAACACATAAGATCAGTTTTATTCTTTTAAATAAAAAAAAAAAATCACACAACGGTTCCTGTAAGCAGCAGGTCTTTAAGCCAGGAAGTTAATCATGAACTCTTCTTGAGTGTTTCAGTGTTCAGGTCTGTCTATTCTGAACACAGCTGAGGGTGTGTGACCAAAAACATCAATTTCATTGGTGGACAACACAGGTGAGCTTTGGCTCTTCTGAAATCTGTACTACATAAGCAGAAGTTAATCATTAAGTCATGTGATTAAACGATCATAAATTGTTTGATAGATTAAAACAAAGCTTTAACTTGGTGAAATGACCCAGTGACTTGACTCTGTGCCATCAAGTTTCCTGACCTCATTTTCAAGAGCCTTTATCCAGTCAGGGAGATCAGAGGAAACAAACACAATCTTGCTGATCTAGTACTGCGGCAGATATCTGTCCTAGAGTTTGTGTAAGTCTTCCAGCTACGGCCTGCTGGAGGAATCCAAAAAATAAAACATTTTAAAGGTTTGATTTCCTGACTCTAAAAGCTTTTTTTCCAACTCAGAATGAAAGCAACAAAGTAAGAAAAAGCACATAAACAACAAAACATGAGAGAAAGAAATGTCTGGTTAGAGACATTAACACTGGCCTTCTACACCTCCTCACAGCTGTATAAAGATTCTGAATCACCAAGTCACGAGATAATAAACTGTATATACAAGAGTCTCTGCTTGACTTACAATTTGATTGATTACAATTCGGCAGGTTAGACTACAGAAAGTTTCTCAGTGCAGTTACAATTTTCTACACATGGATTCTTTTTTGTTCTCAACAAGTGGCAACAGACATCCATGAATCACATTACTCATACGTTTGTACCGCTATACAAAATTGGTAAAACTGTGTATGTGGAATATTGAAAGTATACATAGTATGTGAAAGTTTTATTTCCCCTGAATGACAAACGTCACTTACTTGTAGCCAGAACTGTTGCAATCCTGTTATCTTTTTTGCTTCAACGGTGTTTGGGGTCAATTTTGATACAAGAGTCTGTTCAAAGGTTCTTCTAAGACTAGCTTTGACAGGAAACACCTCACAGTATTTCACAAAATGGTTGTGTTAGCAAAGCATTTAATCTTATACCATCAGCCTCATAAAAACACACGTTGTTCACAAAGGAAGGCATCTCCCTGAAATTTTGAATATAAAGACAACTTCAGGGATCTTTCGGAATCAGTTGAATTCAATTTGTGGGGAAATGTAAAAAGGTTAAAAAAGGCCACTGAGAATAGTAAAAGTTGTTCCAGAAAAGCAGTGATTATTATTAGATTATTTTCCTTAACTCAATTTGGAATGCTAATTTTAAGTAGCATAAAAGTGATGATAATGTATACAGGAACGTCAGACTAAATTCTTTATATTTATCTCTTATTAAACTGAATGGTTTCCACATGATGAAAACCAGGGCAAGCTGGTACACAAGACTACCAGGACTGTCTCCCTCTTTCAAAGAAAAAGTACAGCCTGATGTTTTGCCATTCACATTTATTTGCTCTCTGCACCACCAGTGGTTTTATATGTTTATATATGTGTTGGTGTGTGGTGGTATATGTCAAAGTAACATGTATGCCAGAAGATTTTGCCTAGGGCATCACCCTGCCTCCACCAGGTTTTTTCTCCCCACCATAGTGCATCCTGGTGTTACCTCTCCCCCAGGTAAGCAATGTACATGAACCCGGCCATCCATATGAATTAAAAACAGAAAATGTGATTCATTAGACCAGAACACCTTCTTCCAGTTCAGTTCTGATTAGGTTTAATTTGCCTATTATAATTACATTTGCTCTGATAGCACAGGTAGCCTACCATTAGCTAGTAGCTACCTTGGGGAAAATACAAAAAGCCATACAGCCTAAAGTGTGGCTGGTATTACTCAAAAGGTTCCAACACCAGGACCTGCAACAAATGTTTAAAAACAATTGCAAAGGGGCGGATCATGTCAACTTTAATGAAGCACATGGCGATGCACAGGAAATACACTTGAAATTAGAGCAATGCACCGTGTTTGACTGCTTGCGTGACCCCATGCCAAACACATTAGCCAGCAGTTTGAAGAGACAATTATTGATCCCAACACTGGCAATGTAGAGGCCAGAGACAGTTGGTCCTTGGACATGCATAATTTCTCATGTCTAAAACAAAGTGGTAAAATCAGGACACCATGTTTAAAGTTTGAACTGAATCTTTGTCAAATGTTTTAAAAAGTCATTCTGTAGGGCACCAAATGGGGCAAAGATTTTGACTGCTGTTACATGTGATGGGTGGAGCAGTATGGCACAGGACTTCTATTTTACAGTTACTATGCGTTAGCCCAGCTATGGCTACACTAAACAGAATAATGTGTATGAGTCATACAGGCCTGATTGTGGCAGACAAGATTAACAACTTTCTATAACTAAAGTTATAGAAAACAACACATAATATCGATGTTGACTGAAGAATCTGAAGTTTTTAAAGGTGGGGCGCTTGGCCCACAACCTAAACCTGGCAGAACACTAAGTGTAGAGCATTATTACACTGTGGTGTGCCATATTTCAAGCTGTCACAGTGTGGCTGAAGCAGTCCACCATGGCCAAAATTGTTGTGTGTGAGTAGCAGGAACTTACCAAGAATGAACATAAATCTCATGAAGTTATGTTTGTTTCAAACATTCTCAGCAATGTAGATTGTAATTCAAAATGTGTATTTTGTGTTTGCCAGAACACCACGATTCTACGTGGACTGCTTTTTGAAGCAGTGCTCAGCCAACCATGCAGCATCACTTGACCAAAGTCTTAAGAGTCAATTGAGAAAGACAGCTGATGGACAAAGCAATCAGTTGTTAAACAGTGAGTAACAGAATACTAGATATTGTATTATTATCGTAATTTCCCCCGGACTGGAAAGATGGAAAGCTGATGACTTGCAGAAAGCAACTCCTGAAGTTGGTGTACACCTCAACTGTCTGTGTACTGAGTCAGAGGTCCCCAATGACTAAGCTGAAGGTGCATATGAAGGTGGCTGAAGAGACACTGAAAAGACACTACAGTATTTCCATTTCCATTCAGAGCCTAGGCTTACAAAGAAAGAAAGAAAATTACTTAATTTTCACCAGTAAAGGCTAAATAGTTGGGCATGTTGGCATTGCAGGATTAAGACAAACAAGGACAGGTTCCCTTTTAAATCTGGTTCCTCTCAAGGTTTCTTCCTCTTGTCATCTCAGGGAGTTTTTCCTTGCCACCATCACCACTGGCTTGCTCATCAGGGATAAAATTTCTATAAATGTATAACCTGTTCTGTTATTTCTGTAAAGCTGCTTTGGGACAATATCCATTGTTAAAAACGTTATTCAAATAAAACTGAATTGAATTGAAGACATTCAGAACTCCCTCCAGGAGGCACTTAAATGGATCCTCAATTCAAGGCAAACTTGTATTTTTATGCTCATGCTTGTTTTCCCATGTGTGCCACATTACAGTTTCCCTGATGATGTATTGCTATTTTGTGCAAAATTTTGTCTGCAGTTTTCAGGACACTCAGGAAGAAGGATCAGATTATTATTTAGTAGCTACTCTAGCTTTAATTTCATTCACATGTAAATGTTTTTGCTTTTCTTTATGCATTTAACTCACTAAGCAGTCCATACTAGCTGACACTGCATTTTGCTCTAAAAACGTACAAAGGAAACGCTCAACTCTGTGTTGCAATATTGATCAGTCACAACATTAAAACCACCTGCCAAAACAGCTCAACCTATGGACTCCACAAATCCAAGGTGCGCTGTGATATCTGACACAAAGACATAAGCAGCTGATGCTTTCATGGATTTTCAGTGGGATCGGACCTGATGGATTAGTCTTCACACCATAAGCACAAGTTAGCCTAGAGTGTTCATGAGCTTGTTGCTGGTTAACCAGTTGTTCTTCTTTGGATCATGTTTGCATACCGGGAACACCCCACGAGACCCATTGTTGGAGATGCACTAACCCAGTCGTCTAGCCGTTACAATTTGGTATTTGCCCACTTGTGTTTATGGAAATATTTTTTTATCAGCTATTCCTAATATTACAGTCAATCGACTCAAACCTAAGACATACTAAATGAGTTTTATTTCAGTTATTGCCCATGCTAATTGCAAATAGGTTACAGATACAGTGGAAAAACAGTAGGTAGAAAAACCCAGGGGTATTCTTTCAAGTTCTTTTAATTTACAGACATCATCCACGTGTCTTTTACTAGCACAGTCTTTATTGTAGCCTCCTCATGACAGTTCTCCCAAAGAAACACAGGCAAGTGATTCAGCCAGTGATAGAGAGCCAAGCCAAGTCAAGTCCCAGCAAAGCAATCACGACAGATACTGCTCTTAACACTAAATGTGATAAAACCTTGGGGTCTGGACCACAGATTGCATTTTATGCTTTCATTTAATGTAAAGCTACGAGTTTTAAAAATTGGTGACATTCCTCCACAGATGCACAACAGCTGCAAATGTGCTGAAAACCAAGCAGAAGATGCTAAAATTAAACATCCTCAAAGTAATTTGATTCACAGGGCCACAGCACTGGAGCCAACATTTATATTGGCTCACTCACCTCAATGAACCTCCAGAGAGAAAACCTACAGTGACCAACACTGATGAGAATCATAATAATTAATTAATTAATTAAATAATGCAATTAACAATGAATAAAAGCCACACACTTTGACCAGAAAGTTACTTTGCAAAACTAAATTAAAAAATTTAAATCTTAGAAAATGCCACATTTGGTTAATTTTGGACAAACCAAAATATTTCAGTGTTTGAAATCTGAGTACATCTCTAATCACCATAACACTTTTCTCTATTGAAGAGCATTAAATTAAATGGTCAAAAAATGTTATAGCTTAACTTGAACATAATGAGAAAAAATGAAAGTGATTCGATCCTGAGCTTGTGTTATGGTATGTGTGGGGTTTTACCTGCCTTTTGTCCATGTCCAATCTAAATGATCAGAACACAGCACGAAGCTGACAGTAACAAGCTAACACCAGGGAGCTAGCTAAATAGTGTCTTCTCTTTCATTGTTGATTACTGTTTAATCTATAAAGACTGCACTGTACTTAGCAGACCTGCAAGCTTGAAAGAATTTTATGCGGACAACACGCAACAAAAACAGTCCAATCTACAGACTGCCACTAGCACGGTGACCCCGCTCTGCTCTCGGCATGAGCAGCAAACCGACTGGCTCTTTTTGTTAAAGGCACAACTTTATCCCGCACTCTGATTGATTGAAAGCACTCCGCTTACCCGCAGATCTCTGTGGCTCAGCAGCAGAATCAACTTCTGTGACAACCTGGTGACAATTTGATTATACCTGGCGAAATGCGAGATCAAATGATGTGCATACTTTATAATATGGAATCGTACAAGTGTACGATACTTTTGCCCATTACGCAAAATGCGTGCATGTTGGCATGTCTGACTTAGCATTATATAAGGAGAGCACCATTACAGACACCATACTGAGTACTGGGGACATTGTCAAGATCCATAGTTACAAAATTACCTAGGAGATTAAAAACCACTAACTAACTAAACAACCAGCTAAAAAAAATGTTTAAGTAGTCTCAAGTAGTCATTAAACATTTACATTTATATACACTGTGGCGTCCATCATGACATGTACATCTCAGGCTGATATAAATTGTCATGTTTTGTACTACACTAGTGTGTAAGTAGTGACTTTGCTCAGAATGGCTTAAACCAAAGTAATGCACTATGTTGAAACCTGAACAAATCTATAAACAGCAAATGTCTTGATGAAGACAAGCTGAGACAGCTGAAGGGAAAAGACACCTCTGATATGATGCCTGCAGATAGATAAATCAACTGAGGCCAATCAGAATAGCAGGTCCTATTAGACTGAACAAGATGTATTAAAGTCCTTTTAATAAACTTATAAGCAGAAGAAAAATAACCAGGCAACCTGGTTACTTTTTCTATCAGAATCAGCATTTATAAATTGTTAGCTCAGTGTCTTACAAACAGTGGAAAATAAGGTGGAAAAGCTTTAATAATGCAGTTTTATGCAGTAGGCACAGTGTAAAGGCCTATATTAATGATGGATAATTAATAATGTGTATTTATGTAATTTTCCTCAACTAGGGCATATAAGGTCCTAAAGGCTGTGGCAGAAATAATTTCAAACCAATTAAATCAACCAGCGTGATTAAAAAGCCAGAGTCATGCGCACCTCATTTATGGCCCTATGAAATCCAGTTTCTTTTTTGCCAAATTCGGATGCTGGCCCATTGACAAGAACAGACTGAAGTGCCATTGTGCAAGATAGCTAACCCCTTACTTCTCCCCCACTGCCGGACAGGGCTGCTCACCACCTTCTACTGTGTGTGTGTGTGTGTGTGTGTGTGTGTGTGTGTGTGTGCATGTTTGTGTGTGTACGGATGGGTTTAAAGGAGGTCAGCAGTCAATGAATGATTCAATTTCAACAAAGATGAACCTAATATTTTTTTTTACGTCATCTTGTTCTTTAGACTCACATATCACCAACAGTCGTACACAAACCTACGGCCGTACTTTGCCGCTAACTACGGCCGTACCTATCACAAACCTGCGGCCGCACTTATCACAAACCTGCGGCCGCACTTATCACAAACCTGCGGCCGTACTTATCACAAACCTGCGGCCGTACTTATCACAAACCTGCGGCCGTACTTATCACAAACCTGCGGCCGCACTTATCACAAACCTGCGGCCGCACTTATCACAAACCTGCGGCCGCACTTATCACAAACCTGCGGCCGTACCTATCACAAACCTGCGGCCGCACTTATCACAAACCTGCGGCCGTACTTATCACAAACCTGCGGCCGTACTTACTTACTTTTTACTTTTCAGCCACCTACAGCTGAATCACAACAGCGCACCTCGAGTGTGATATTGATTAAATCTAATACATTATAAGCATTTTCATAAAATAGTTTTAATGTATTTTGATACACATATCAGCATGACGACTGAATCTGTACGTATAATTACTTCGTGACGTCACCTGGCGGCGTCTAAGCGCATGCATTGAGTAGTTTCCCCTGAACTGAGCTGGCAGAGCTGTAATATTTCACTGCCCTGCTGAAGAAGTTCTGATGAAAGAGTTGCATCAGCGCTCCAGTCTGTTTAACTCCAGCACTAACACACACACACACACACACACACACACACACACGTTTCAACTACACTCAGAACAACACACTGTAACTAACGTGACTAGTCTGACAGGCTGAGATAAAAGTAGCAGCACAGATCTGATAAAGTCAAATATTCAGCATTATCACAGTGCAGGTAAAGCTAACTGGCTAACTCGTTAGCTTACTTAGCTGATAATAATACACCCAACACGACGTGAAGATAAAGAAAATAAAAGACAGTGCTGTTGGGTTTGTAGAAAAGCTCAGCTACGTGTTTAACTGTGTTGTTTTAATACAACTGTGTGTGTGTGTGTGTGTGTGTGTGTTATTGAGTGTAAAGCAGCTAGCAGACAGCTGTAACAGCAGAGCTAGCATGCTAATAACCTGCAGCAGTCAGCAAATAACAGAGTTGTGTTGTAATAGACAGTGTTTTAAACACACACTCGCACACTGTTCACTGAATTAAAAACAAAACTCCACACACACACACACTCTCTCTCTCTCTCTCTCTCTCTCTCTTACACACACACACACACACACTGCTGATTAAAACCCTACCATTAGGCCAACTGGCTAACATACACAGTAAATCTACAACATCAGATCAAACATTTAATCCACAACCAACACACACGTGGTTTTATACTCACCCTGACTAAATATCTCAGGGGTAACATGATGATAATGTTGAGTAAAAGCTCGAAGCAGTCAGACGCTCTGCACACGCACACGCACGAGCCGACAGTCAGTGTTTAGTGGCGTTCACGCGCTCAGGGGCTTCATGGGAACTGTAGTTTCTTGTCTCCTCCTGTCAGCCAATCCATGTGGCATCTCAGTACAACGTGGACTGGCCGATAAGGACTGAGACAATCTGGGGGTGAGATAGTGCATAACGGTCACTGACAAAGCAAGTCTTTTTTAAAGGTTTTTTATTAAATAGG